>OX328132.1:119479646-119750484 GCA_946811695.1 Gonocerus acuteangulatus | reverse complement strand
ACTGCTTATTTCCTGCGTGTTTCGTTTTAGCGCGGTTCCTCCGCCATAGAGAGGAACTCTGCTTTTAAGTGTTTGTTTTGTTCCCCCAGTGTTCTCGCCACATGACTACGGGGTGACCCCATGTTATAAATTTCGCAGTATGTATCCGAAAGGACCGACAATAAAGTCAAGTTTCAGAACTCATAGGTTACGGAAATAAAGTTGGGTCAAATTTGTATATATATATATATATATATATATATATATATATATATATATAGTAGAACTTGGATAATTGGAACCTCTAGGGACCGATATAAAAGTTCGAATTATCCAAAATTCGAATTACAAAAGTTTTTGAAAATAAAGGGGTAAAAAATCGAATTTCATATTTTCTCACATTTTATTTAAACAATAACAAATATTTCATAAATTGATACTTACGTACATATGTAATAAATAAAGAAAAATAAAAGTCTATTGTTTTGAAAAAAGTCATTTTCATGGGCAAACATTTTTTCATTATTTTTCAGGTAAGTTGATAAAGTGTTAGGAGGAATTCTAAAGTCCTTGGCAATTTCAGATTTTTTCTTTATTCAATTTTCAACTTCTTTAATTGCAGCTATTTTGTCTGGCAACGTTAAAGTTTTATAATTGGTAGGCTTCGACATCTTAAATCAAGAAGTCACTGAACTGCGCTGTACACCGGAAATTCAAGGCACAAACAATACAACAGATCTAGACGCTGACTCATAACTGAATAAGAAATGAAGATGGGAGGGATGGTGGAAGGGAATTCTAGGATAGAACAGGATGGTGTATGTAACTACAACCCCTGCAAGGGAGGAAGCGCGACCCTCCACTTTGCAGAACTCCTAGAGTCCATGAACTAGACTATGGTTCATTCCATGTCAAATAAACACACTTTTTTTACCTCTCTTAGATGGAACCGCTTCTTGTCCCGGAACCCTTACATCCGTATCTTCCTATCCTTCTTACCCGAGAGGACAATATTTAAAAAAAAAAGTCCGTCTCGCAGGAACTGCATCATCTTAGCGCGGTTCCGTTCTTATACCTAATCTAATTTGGAAAGATTAAAATAGAAGCAGTATTTTGGTTCCACCAGTCTTAAAAGGTCTTGATTTACGACCTTACCTGGAAGGGTCGGCTAACACTAGAAACGGTCCCACTAGTTACAAGGTCTTGGAATCTTGGAACTCTATATTTCTAACAATAAATTGTTTTTGTTATTTTACTTAACCAGTTTTATTGTCAAATACATTATCCAACTATAAGCAATTCAAAAATAACAAGGAATAAAACCGACAAAAAGAACCGTTCGAATAAACGAAATCAATTACTTTAAAGTTTTAAGCACTTATTTCTCCGATTGACATCGCCTAATTAAAACTTTCTTCAGAACCTTTTTTTGTAGAGCATATAGTAAGCTTTCGAATGGTAATCTTCCGCTTCCCATGATTGTCAACGGTTTTCGAGATACTAACGAAAGTATACAAAGTTACCAAAACTTTTCTTGTCTGTTAATAAAATATTTTATTCTAACCCTTCCTTTTCTCCAAACGTAACCAAAATTTCAACATATTAGTTTTGATGAAATTCGAACATGCAGAAAATGTTTCAACTGAATCCCATAATTCTAAGTACCAAAATCAAAGACAAACTAGGAAAACTCTATTACCAATATGATTCTTATTTTCTCAGCTTTAATGAAATACTCATTCCACCGTTAAATAAACTTAAAAAACAAAAGTGAGGTAAACAGTGACAAAACCCAGTTTAAAATAACAAAACTAACACTTTCGTAGTTTTAAGCACTTACTTCTCCGACTGACATTGCCCCATCGAAATTTGCTTCAGAATCTTTTTTGTATAGAATTATGTAATCTTTTGAATGGTTATATCGTACTTCCCACGATTTCTTAACTGTTTTGAAGATATTAAGGGGGAAAAATGGAGCAAATACCTACCATATTCCTTCACTAATCGCGCTTGAGATAAGAACGGAACCGCGCTAAGATGATGCAGTTCCTGCGGATAGGACTTTTTTTTGTCAGACAAATTAATGTATTATTTTTATATTATAATATAAATATTATGTTTATAAGAAGAGCAAGTCACTTTAATTGCGGTGTAAAATATTGTTGCTAGCTAAATCTAAGTATTATATAAGCTCATAAGGAAAAAATAGTGCTAATGGCTCAGATTTCGGTGCACCACAAAAGAAAAAAAAAAAATTAAGGACAATATACGAAGATTCCGAACCATTTCATGACTGTTAATAAAATATTTTATTCTAATCCCAATAACGCATCACTTATACACAAATAAACTTTTTTTAGGTACCTATTTAATACGTATAAAATAAGATTATTATGAGCGATCCGCTGTGGCATACACCAAGAACTACCACCGTGCGGAGTGCAACTAGTATAGACCGGTACGTCAGTACCACTGTGGTATGTAAAGAGCGGCTGTTCTGATACTGGCAAAAATTAGAAATCCTACATTCCTAAAGTTGTTTGGAGGCTTATCTTTATGACTCTAGAAAGGGACTTACAGATGACGAGGGTACACTGGGCGCTACCTGGACAGGGAAAATGCCCCCACCCTAAGCCTCCTAGCTCCTCACCTTCGAATTCATATGATTTTGTTCAATGAATTAAAAAAAAAAAAAATAATAAATAGATAAAACTGCTAAAAATAGGGAATACCAAAAACAATTCTAATGAACGAAATTAACACCAGTACAGTAATCTAGATATTCATAGGGCATCTTCGAATTCCAAGATGCCGTTGAAACAAAATATTGTTTCTATTTATACGCATCCTGTTTTATTGACAAATACATTTGACTACTATAAGCAATCACAAAAATAACGAGAAGTGAAAAAACACTGTAGGAAACACACAAAAAGATTCGTTCAAATAAACGAAATTCCCCCGCAAATGTCTTCAAAACATTTTTTTTAGAGAATTTAGTAACCTTTCGAATGGTAATCTTTTGCTTGACAAGATTCCGAACCGTTTTCGTGATATTAATGAAAATATACGAAGTTCCCAAAACTTTTCATCTCTAAAAATGAAATATTTTATTTTAATCCTTCCTTTACTCCCAACGTAACCAAACTTTCAACATATTAGTTTTGATAAAATTCAAACATGCAGAAAATGTTTCAACTGAATCCCATGATTCTAAGTACCAAAATCAATCACAAAAAGAACAGTTCGAATAAGCGAAATCAATTACTTTAAAGTTTTAAGCACTTATTTTTCCGATTGACATCGCCTACTCAAAACTTTCATTAGAACCTTTTTTGTAGAGCATTTAGTAAGCTTTTTAATGGTATTCTTCCGTTTACCAAGATTCTCAACCTTTTTCGAGATATTAAGGAAAGTATACAAAGTTACCAAAACTTACAAGCATATGAACTCAAAAACGTAAGCGTTACGATTTTTTTTGCGCAAATTTCGCCCCAAACGCCATCTTCCAGGGGGCGGATTTTGCTGGTTAACGAACTTAACCTTTCAAATTGGACGACGGATTTTTGTACCAAATTTCATCAAAATTCGGACCAGTAGGGAAGCCAGAAATGAGCGAACAGACAAATATATATATATATATATATATATATATATATATATATATATATATACATATATATATATATATATACATATATATATATATATATATATATATACAAATTTGAACCACCGTTATTTTTGGTCTCTAGGGGTTCTGAAACGCGAAATTTTTTAGTCGGCACTTGCGGATTGTTTCTCCCTTTGAAGGGAGGGAGGAACCGCGCTAAAAATAACATCGAACATCTCCCATTGGAGGTAAAGACTCGTAAAAAATTCGAATTATCCAAAATTTTATTCGACTTAACCACGATTTTTTACATTGTTTGTGCCCTAAATTCTAGGGACCGAGAGAAATATTCAAATTAACCACGATTTCGAATTATCGAAGTTCGAATTATCTATGTTCTACTGTATACACAGGGTGTCCCACATTGAGATGTCATTACTTTAGTGGTTTATTCTGCACCTCATTTGTAGTTTAGGGGCGCAGAAATGAGGGTCCTATCTCAACATGTAGCAGAGCTATTCAAACTTGAGTCTATTTTCAAAACTATCGTTTTTTTGTTTTGTTTTAATGAAATACTGTGTTTTCCGGATTCCTGGTTAATATATCGGAAAGAACGACCACCTTTTTAGGATCTACTTGAAATTTCCAATTATAAACTCCCGTTGTTTGAAATGTTGTAAATTATGTAAATTAAGAGCTACACTAAAAGCCATATAGATGTGAACTATTGTTATTAGTGTTTTCTTAAAGTATTCAATATTTTCTTAATCAACTATTTGTAGACTTAGAGGTTTGCCTCCGCCTAAAATGTTGTCTTATTTAATAAGCTTTAAAATGATACCTCGTTGTTTAAACACAAAATTATTTTAGTCATTTTTTTTTCTGATTTCTAAGTCTGGATGTGCTTTTGCGTGATGGAACTATTCTTAACACATTCTTTAATTTCACATGGTTATGGTGATATCCCATCCTTCCCACACTAGGTACACACGTTTTCATTAAGGATTGGGGGACACTTCGGAATCAAAAGTGAAAGATGACAGAAGAACTTATTGGAAATAATTACCAAAACTATCAGCTCGCGAAGGATGTGGGTCGACTTACTAGTTACCCTGCGTGTGTCAACCCTAGCCATTAGCTCATTGTTTACAAGGATGAATGCCCAAAATATTGCTGGATGAAATTGAGCTTAAGGAAGGTAAAGTGAAGTTATTAGATTTGATTGGTGCTGCGGATGTAGAGATACCCTAGCTAGAAGGGGATTGAAGATATTCGTAAAGCCCAATTATGAAGGTAAAGAGCACTCCATGTCCGAGTTACATAACAAGCTTCCCTTCGCCACAAAGGGATCGGCTCCATCTCCTTTCCCTCTTCAGAATCCACATCTTAAACATCATCCCTTACTAGTAACATCTTATTTAGATCTGAGCGAGATGATTTTACTACCCTCCTTCAAAGAGGGTCTTAACTGTTTCTAGTCTTGTTGTGCGAGCCTTATCATGGATGACCCCCCCCCCCAATACAAGGCTTTAGTAAGCGATATAGTAGATAGGGAAAAAGTTATATCTTAGCACAACGCGTGGGTATTGCTTAGCATCGCCCCAAGGTATCGCTTATTATCGTTGACGAAGGAGTATAACATAGCAATATGCCAAGGTATTACTGAACCAATAACACCAAACCGTTCGAACCGCAACTGCAATGGTCACCAAGATATCGCTTATTGGCGTAACGACAAGGTTTTGTTAAGCAATATTAGGCCAGAGCAGCCACTTGGCACCTCAACGCATAACACTGCGACACCAAAAAAATGCTTTGGACTACAAAGGCGACGTAACGCTTAGCACCGCTTATCACCGCAGCATCGAGAAAACGAACAAAGAAAAAAAAATAGTGAAAAGTGATTTGAGTAAGTGGATGTATTCGATTTTTCTAACATAAAGCCTTGCACGATGGTGTTCCTTGGGAGGTAGCTGAAGCAATAAAGACATGAAGGAGTGTAATGTGTTTGGGTATATGGATCTATTCGATTTTGGGCATAATATCGAACGATTATTGTCTGTCACCATTGCAAACATATGTGGCCTTGCATGATAGTTTTACCGGTAGTTTCATTCAGAAAGCGAAGAACAGTTTTGGGCAAAAATCATTCAGAACAATGAATAATGAATAAATCTGTCATTTCATTATGAATAACGAATAATATTTCATTCATTATTCGGGCATTCAATGACTAACAGAACTTTTTAATTTTATTCATTATTGAACAAAAATAATTTGAATGAAAATTGTGATCGAATAAAAACAGATTTGTGCAAAAATTAATTGCATAGTCTGGAAGTGAACCAGAAATGACCTAGATGTGAATATAGTGACCCTAAAGCAATTATGAGAGACCGGAAGTAAGCCGGAAGTGGCCGGAAATTCCCGGAAACGGCTCAGATCTACCGGGAGGGACCAAGGAATGAATAAAGTGAGTAAAAAGTAATTATGAGATACCGGAAGTGGACCGGAGGTTCATTGCAAACATATGTGGCCTTGCATGATAGTTTGTTAGGTAAATAGCTAAAGCAATAGACGAGTGTAAAGTGGTTGGGCATATAGATGAACGATTTTGGACATAATATCTAACGATTATTGTCTGTCACCTTTGCAAACATAAGTAGCCTTGCATGATAGTTTGTTAGGTAACTAGCTAGATCAATAAAGGAGTGTAAAGTGGTTGGGCATATAGATGAACGATTTTGGACATAATATCTAACGATTATTGTCTGTCACCTTTGCAAACATAAGTAGCCTTGCATGATAGTTTGTTAGGTAACTAGCTAGATCAATAAAGGAGTGTAAAGTGGTTGGGTATATAGATGAACGATTTTGGACTTAATATCAAACGATTATTGTCTGTCACCATTGCAAACATATAAAGCATTGTAAGATAGTCTTCCTAGGGAGCTAGCTGAAGCAATAAAGAAATTTAAAAACAAATCAGTCCTGTAACAGTCCACAAGAGCCCAGAGGGGCTGATTCTGTAGAGGTATCTGATTCTTAACCATACGGCACACTAAGGAGGTAGTGTGGTCACGAATATGCTTCGGTCGCCTGATTTTTTCATTTGTAGGCGCCTATTAATTAATTGATTATTTAAAGGCTAGGGGAGCCTAGGGACGATCTGGGATCCCAAATCCAACCCTCGAACGACGACACTAGAACATAAAAATCTTTAGTGCTAGCTCGGGTTTTTTGAACCTGGGTCCTCCAGTTCATTAGTCTAGTGCTCTACCACTCAGCTAATCTCACCCCTTAATAAAGAAATAACGTATTGTAAAGTGATTGCGTATAAGGATGTATGCGATTTGGGACATAATATCAAACGGTCATTGTATGTCACCATCTCAAACACATAAAGCCTTGCATGATAGTTTTCGAAGGGAACTAGCTGAAGCAATAAAGTAATGAAGGAGGTTAATGTGGATGGGTGAATGGATGTATGCGATTTTGGACATAATATCAAACGATAATTGTCAGTAACCATCTTTCACATAGAGAGCCTTGCAGGGTATTCTTCCTAGGGTACTAACTGAAGCCATAATGAAATACAGGAGGTTAATGTGGATGGGTATATGGATGTATGCGATTTTGGACATAATATTAAACAATAATTGTCTGTAACCACCTTTCACAGAGAGCCTTGCAGGGCATTCTTCCTAAGGTACTAGCTAAAGCAATAAAGAAAGAAAGGAGTGGAAGACTTTCGTCAGCCCCAGATTTAGGATATTGGTCTAAAACAATTGAAAAGACAGGAAAGGAGATGAGGGTTTAGATGGTTGGGTGATAGGACTTTTCGGTGGGTTGGGGGGTCCTTGGCTTAGTTCTAATTGGAAAGCTAAGAATTCCGAGCTGGTCGCGGGGCAGGGAGACCTGGAGGCGGGTCTCCTGAATAAAGAGTGAAGAAGTTGGAGAAGGGGAGACAAAGAACGCCTTCGAGAATACTTTCCTTTCTTCGAGACCATCAACCAGCCTCCGAACGGATTCCATACAATATCTAGAAGATATTTATGCCGTTTATAATAAAGTTTGCTGAATGGGGCAAACCCCTTTTGTCCCCAACTTTTGCTCCTCCTTCCTTGCCCTCTCCTTATTTTTCACACCCCCTTCCTTAAACTCCTTTATAAACACCCCTTTTGTTTTAATTGAGCGTCAACTTCGTCCTTTCCCTTACCTTCAAGTTTTTAAATTACCCGGAATGAGTAATAGCTGATTCAAAACTAGCTGGTATCCAACTACTCAGTGTGATGTTGCTCAGTTTCCTCAGTCTGTTAGCAAAGAGCACATCCAGTTACTTGTGAAGTATCTGTAGTGATTACAACAGTGATTCGGCGCATGCCCATAACTCATTCGCAGTTCTATTGGTTGTTGTAAAGTAACCTTCGATGCATCCAAAAAATAAATAACGGTTATAGGGTTGTAGAGTATTGCATTCTCTTCAATAATATATATTACTTTTCTATTTTATGTATTCTCCTTCAAACGTAAAAATAATTTTAGTGTTCATCGTGAAATCAGAAATTTGGCGACTAATAGTCCAGACGAGTAAGAGTTATAGAGGGAAATATTTGGAACACAATTTTTGACTTCATAACTTTGGGTCGGCTAGATAGGAGGTCAACATATCAAAAGTCCCCGCACATAGCTTTTGTGCCGGGGGGGGGGGGGGGGGGGGGTTAGAAGGTCCCATTTCGTGCCGTGTGAAATTCTCCCATTTTAACGATTTCTCACCACTGGGCTGATATTGAGGTTGGGCTTCGTGGCGAATATTGATTTGATGCAAGAGTACTATGGCTCAGCGCCATATAAAGTCGAAAAATGGAGTGACGGTGTGAATATCGGTCGTGATGCGAAAATTTCGTCACGGTGGAAAAATGGTGTCACTCAATATATTAAGAAGTGAGGACGCCTTGTATTTATTCAAGGAATTCATATTTAGTCTTAGAGAAGAATATAAACCCGGAGTGAATATTGCGTTTGATCGCGTGTATTTAGTCCTGTAACAAATATTTCATCACGGTGAAAATGGACCCAGGGAACGAATATTGAGTTGAAATGATTGTATTTAATCGCGCCGCGAATATTTTCTCAAAGATCAAACATTGAGCTAGGAAGTGAATATTCAGACGAGGCTTGCAATTTGAATGCGACTGCGCTAAGCTTTAACTACCTGTGTACTCTAGTAAGTTACAAGAGGGAAATCCAAGATTTTGAGGAAATTTAAAATGAGGAAAGTAAGGAGGAGGATTTGATTATTGCAAACATTTGTTTGCATTGAGTCGCGGCGTTGTTAAGTTGTTCATCAAAGTTATCCGCGGTTCCTGCGGATCAATTACTCGAACTCTTGTCGGAAAAGCCGCGTAACAAAAGTTCGTAATTAACTCTCTCTCTTCTCCCCGATCCAATTTTATATCAATCAGTGACGAGTGGTCAACAGGCTCAACTCATTTATAACTTTCTCTCTCTCTCTCTCTCTCTCTCTCTCTCTCTCTCTCTCTCTCTCTCTCTCTCTCTCTCTCTCTCTCTCTCTCTCTCTCTCTACTTCCCTCTCCCTCTCGCTTACTTACTACCAACTCATCTATCTCGCTATCCCTAGTCACTTCCATATATATCCATACAATATAATTCTCTCTCTCTCTCTCTCTCTCTCTCCCTCTCCCACTCTCTCTCTCTCTCTCTCCCTCTCCCACTCTCTCTCTCTCTCTCTCTCTCTCTCTCTCTCTCTCTCTCTCTCTCTCTCTCTATCTCTCTCTCTCTCTCTCCCCACTCTCTCTCTCTCTCTCTCTCTCTCTCTCTCTCTCTCTCTCTCTCTCCTAAGAACAATTCCTCCTCCGTTCTACCTCATAAACCTCAACCTCCATAAAGACCTCAATATCCCTCTCGTTAAAGATGTTATATTATCCAGATTCCAACATTTCCACCCGAGACTTTCCACTCATCAAGATCCTGAAGTCCTCTTCCTATCTAGCGTCTCCCACCCACTCTCTCCATCGAGGAGACTCTGAAGACAGTGGCCCAGAGATCTGCTGCTGTTACCAAGTGAAGAGTTAGAAATGGCTTTCTCTTCCTTCAAGTGCGTCAATTTCTGTGGCTCACCGATCTCCCTTCGACTCCAGCCAATGGTCGGAGCAGAAGGGAGCTTGTGTAGGCCTCTTTCAAGGTCATCTGAGCGTCCTACTGGCGTTAATCGAGGATGAAGTTAGTATGATTTGAGTACAAAGCCCTCATATCGTATATCATATTACAAGATGTATTTATATACACGATGTAATAACCAATAAAATATCAATATAAAAAACAAATTGCATTGTTGATATTTTAGAGAAAATATGGGAAACATAATATACATATTGTTCATTTGTAACCCTCACATTTCATGCAAGATTTATTCAAGGATTTCAGAGGACGTACGAAGAATGAAGAAAAGAAAAACGCTAGAAAGAAATGAATTATACAATGGGTTTCTATTTGGAAAGGGGCGACGGTTATAATACCGGGACCAGTACATAAGAAGACAGAAATAAAAGTAAGGCAGATAAATATGATATTTAATCTTTATATTGAAATACAAAAGGGCAGTGAAGGCAAGAGACCCTTGCAATCTTACCTCCTACAGAGACAGAGAGAAAAAATAATTGAATGAGTTGTTTGAAAGGAAAGCGAGATGAAAGGGGAGAATGAAAAGAAGTAATGGTATAGTATTGTCCGGGAGCAAACTTCCAACCACAGGGCTGGCTCATGAATAGCTGGGCTCTAGATGCACACGCCTATAATTGGACAATCTCCCCTCGCTAAGCTCTGAAGAAACAAGGAATTGTGTTAAATCGAGAGGGGATCAATCTACCCTAGCCTCTTTTATTTCCTATTTACCCACTGTATAATTTTCTAACCAATCGACCTCCATTCCAGACGCCTAGACCTTTTAGTCGGTTCCAACCCTCCCCGTTAGGAAGGTATCAAGTTGCGAATATTTATGAGTTGATGCAATGGCGTTTTCCGACCCACCTATTTGATACGCAGCTTCGTGAGGTGAGGTGAAGTGACGCAGCGACGCACAGTAGGGCCAAACGACAATTCGTGTTTCAAATATATATACACAAATTTGAACCACCGTTATTTTCGTTCTCTAGGGGTTCTGAAAAATAAAATGCTCTAGTCGGCACTTTCGGATTGCGTCATGAGGTCAACCCTATAAGCAAGATTCCTCCCTATGGAGGGAGGGAGGAACAGCGCTAAAATTCCCAAAACCGTTGCTTCAGTGACTTCTTTTTAAGAACCCCCTAAAATATAAAATATCTTTAAGGCGGGTAATTTTTGGATAAGGCAATATGGGTACAAAATTGTTTCAAAAAAGGCGACAGGGTCTAAATCTTACCCGATTTCAATGAACTTTTTTTTTTAATGAAAGCTATTAAAATTTTGTGAAGACTCGGTGGCCGTGAGTGTTAAGGCGTGAGCACTTAACACTCCATGCCACAGATCGTGGGTTCGATTCCCACTATGGGGTGGTGGCTTTTCTTTAGAAAAAAGAAAAGGCATCAGCCCTGCCCTGGCTAGAAAAGGGTGGTAACCTATAGCTAACCTATCCAAAAATTCGTAGTTAATAATAATGGACGTTAACATTTAAATAAATAAATAATAAATTTGGAACAACTTTGTCTAGCCAGATTTTTGTTTTTTTGTTTCCCCTGTTTATTAAATGAGGTGTCAATAATTCACGAACTTTTACAGCTGAACATAAAATAATATTTCATTTTTCATCTAACTTTATACCAGCACTGAGATCGTTGAAATGAAACATTCAAAACCAGATCAGACTGACATCTTCAAAACGTAAATCTTAATTCAACAATGAGATTAATTTAAATAGTATGATTTTTGAATGATATGAAAATAGATCTAGATTTCTTCCAAGCCCAATTATGGTTCGAATGTTTAATTTGTGTGCTGATATTTAGTTAGATGAAAAATAAAATATTATTTTATGTTCAGTTTTAAAAGTTTGTGAATTATTTACACCTAATTTAATAAACAGGGGGAACAAAAAAAACAAAAATTTGGCTAAACAAAGTTGTTCCAAATTTTATTAGACCACCATATCATATCAATTTGATAGAATAATTATTTTTAGAGATAAACTGGATTTATATTAAGAACACCGCGAAAAACAGTGTTTATTCAATTTAAAAAAGTCATGTTTTAATCAATTGGTAGAACAACCAATGTAATACTGTTAACTGCCATCCACGTATTCCTCTTTATTAAAATTTTCGCTTATAACGAATACATTTTGACATTTTCACACGAGATATTAGGTAGATCTCGCTGTAAATGTTCAGGTACTTCCTATCACAAACTGTTCAACTCTCTCTGCAGAAAATAATAATGGCAAACTCGATTTCGTGAAATAATCGCAACGCTAATTCACACCTACATTTTATTAGGATGTGAACACATACGGCCGACTACGGTTATGAAATGTATAGAATAAAACTATACTAAGGATAATTGAGTTTCATTACAGATATCTTCAGAACCTAAATGCAAAGTTCATGGTGCATTTTGGCAAAGATGAAATTTTGTTTAAAAGCTGCATATACTCGTGAGACTTCATGGGTAATGTCAATTTTTCAGGAATAAAATAAGAGGTATAAAATATTGTTTTACTTTTCACTAAGAACTGTGAGATTTTTACTCAGTGAGAAAACGGTCAAGAAAAAGGTGTTTTGTGATCATACCTATTCATAGAATGGAAAAGAAATATTAGATCAGTATTCTACAACTAATTAGGTATAATAACACGTTAGTTGGTGCTAATGACCTTGGCGGTGCTTTTACTGTAATCTAAAAAAAAAAAAAAAAATAAATAAAAAAAAAATAACATGTTCGTGCGACGTGAGCTGAAGAGACGCAGCGACCTGGCGCACAGTGGTCAAAAACCGCCCAAACCCACTTAAAACCCAATAACATTTGATATTGTTGGTTTAGAAACCTGAAATTACTATATTTCAACTTGGACACGATTTTTCACTCGGATCACTTCAGACATTTTTTGCAGTCAAAACTGACTTGAGTACTGCAAAAAAAATCCTTCTTCGATTTGATTCCAATGTTTACATAAAGATAACGCGCATCTGTCGCACCGAGTTCGTTCACCTCTAGCACCGAAGTAGGCAGACTTATGCAGCTAATTTCAGTCTGGGGTCTTTCTATACATGCCCACGGAATATTTAAGCCCGAAATTAGAGAGACACAAAAGCTATATGACAAAACGAAATTTGATACGTGTAATTTTTTCTTTTTCTTTATCCCCGTCCATGAAGGCGATTCGAAAAATACAACAATTTTTCCCCCCCTTCGAACATCTCATTAAAAAAAGAAAAACATGCGTCAACCTTATCTGTCTGAAAAAGAAAAGTTGAAGGAACGATTTTGGTACATGAGGATTTGGGAAATTTTCTTCGTTTCTAGTACTTCAATGATTAATCACCGTCCTGCAATCAACAACGGTGGGGGCCTAAAACTCAAGAAATGGCGCTCTCACGAGGTATTTAACATATATTTAAGGCAAATGGGTTCGGAGAAAATACTTCAAAAAATCAAGTTTTGAGCGTTTTTTGACTATTTTTGACCACTGTGTGGCGTTATGTAGATATAGCTAAGCGCAGTATTAATTATACAAATAAATGTAATTAAAAACCAAAAAAAACAATAACAAACTAAATCTGAGCTAAACAACTACAAAAACCCGCCCAAAAGAAAAAAAAAACAAACCCATTTGAAGTTTTAAGCACTTATTTCTCCAATTGACATCGCCTAATCGAAAATTGCTTCAGAACCTTTTTTGTAGAAAAATTAGTCATCTTTCGAATGATTACCTTCCACTTACCCCGATTTCCCAACTTTTTCGAGATATTAAGGAAAATATACGAAGTTCCCAAATCTTTTCATGTCTATTAATAAAATATTTGGAGGCCCGGTTGCCGTGAGTATTAAGGCATGAGCACTTAACACTCCGCGCCAAGGGTCGTGGGTTCGATTCCCACTATGGGATGGTGGCTTTCCTTTAGAAAAAGCATCAGCCCTATTCTGGCTAGAAAAGGGTGGTAACCGTTTTAGCAGACGTTAAAATAAAAATAAATACATAATATATTTTATTCTAATCCTTCCGTAACTCCAAACGTGGCCAAAATTTAAACATCTTTGCTTATATGAATTTCAAACATACTGAAAATAAGTTAACTTAATCCGATGATTCAAAGTACACAAACTAATCTACATAGTATAACCACATAGTATGGCCACGTTGAATGCACCGGTTCCCATAGATCAACGAAGTTAAGCAGCGTCGGGCGTGGTCAGTACCTGAATGGGTGACCGACCACGTGCTGTTGGCATTAGAAAAGGGTGGTAACCTGTAGATAGCCCGGCGCTAATGGCCAAGATGTAGATGCGCCGCTAAAAAAAAAAAAAAAAAAAAAAAAAAATATAACCACGTCTCCTTTAATTCTTCGGCTATTTGAGCTCCATTTGTAGTTAGTATTTTTGATTTCTCTCAGTTTGTTGTTTTGCATGTTTGCCCAGTATTCTTGCCGGCATATTAGTCCGGGTGCTCATCAACTGAGCCAACCTCGCCCCAAATTGTCTTTAAAGAAATACAAGAAGGATGCACAATATTAAAAAAAGTCCTTCACGCAGGAGCTTAATTATGCATAATTAGCATAATAATTAGGAGCTTAATTATGAAAGTGCTTAATTATGCAGCTCCTGCGGCATAATTAAGCACTTTCCTCGGAATTTGGGTATTGTCGAGTGCATTCCTGAATAATTTGCTTATAGTAAAGTATATAAATAAAATAAAAACATTAATAGTTCTGCTCTTTTACATTGGTTTCAATCATTACTTTTGTAATTAATTTCCTCCTAGAGTTTTGTGTAGGCGTGGTACTTAATAAATATAAAAAAACCTCACATTTTTATCTATTGTTCTTGATGAATAATAAAAGTCCGTCACGCAGGAGCAGCAAAACTAAGCACTTTCCTCAGAATTGGGTAGTTTAGACTGGATTCCAGAACAATTTGCTTAAAATATCCTACATAAATAAAATAAAAACATGAATAGTTCTCTTTTAATTTTGTAATGAGTAACTGTTCAATTATTAATTTTGTAATAATTATGTTATTTTTGCACATGGTTCCTACTACATTACTTAATAAATACAAAAAACTTCATATCTTCGACTTTTTATCTGACGCAGGAACAGGATACAGTCCCTCTAGTGGTAGAAAGCGCTCCTTGCGGCGGCCTTGCGAACCTACGTCTGGCAAGCTAATTCTATTGAAATATATTACAAAGTAAACCCCCCCCTCCTAATGAACCGATTTAGTTTATTATTACAACACATTTTTACCTGTAGATTACCTCTACGAATACCGAGTTTCATCGAAATATAACACAAATCACGGCTGGTAGAGGCGAATTGGTATTGTGGGTCCAAAGTAAACCCCCCCCTTCTAATGAACCTATTTAGTTTATTTTTACATCTCACTTTTCTCTCTAGATTACCACTACGAATACCAAGTTTCGTTGAAATATAACAAATATTACGGCTGGCATGGTCAAATTAGTGTTTTGGGTTCGGGGTAAACCCCACCTTCCGGTGGACCGATTTTGGTGGTTAACGAACTCGTTCAATCGTTTGCTAATTGAATGCTATATACCAAGTTTCGTGACAAAAAAACAAAAACTCTGACCGCTATCGTGTTAACAGACACACACACATATTATTTACAAATTTATAGAATGTTGCTACATATATATATATATATATATATATATATATATATATATATATATATATATAAAGATATATATATAAATTTTAACGGCAGCCATTTTCGGAGTCTATTGGTAGGATCGATAAAGATTTGAAGAAATTTTTCAAAAATTCCGTCATGAGTGCAACCTCAATAGCTACTTTCCTTCGGAGGAAAGTGCTAAAAGAACGGGACACAGTAATAGGAAGGAGATACAGCGCCCTCTAGTGATAGAAATCAGAACTCAACAATTCCCAAGTGGGAGCTTTTGGCGGGAGAAGTAAGCATAGTACAAAGTAAACCCCTACCCCTTCCGATAGACCGATTAAGTTCATTTTTATAAAATTTCTTATTACATACCCACGACGTATAGCGCGTTACAATACAACAGAAATTACGACCGGTATGAACAAATTAGTAATTTGGCTCTGGAGTGAACCTCCTCTCCTAATGAACCAATTTAGTTTACCACAACGAATACCAAGTTTTGTTGAAATATAACAATAATTACGGCTAGTATTGGCAAATAACTACTTTGGCTCTGGAGTAAATCCCCCCTGCAGATGGACTGATTTTGTTGGTTAAAGAACTCGTTCAAACGTTTGATGGGGGAATATATATATATGGGCGAGGTTAGCTCAGTGGTAGAGCACTCGACTAATGAACTGGAGGACCAGGTTCGAAACCAATCAGATACCCAGGTATGGTCAAGAATCAGATACCTCTACAGCATCTGCCCCTCTGGGCCCTTGTGGCCTGTTACGGGACTGATTTTATATATATATATATATATAGATATCGGAGGAAAGTGCTAACAAGTCCCATTTCAAACTTTCAAAATGTTACCAGTAATATTGTGACGTGGTAATGCACAAAGATGGCGTAGCTCCTGCGAATTTGGACTTTTCTGTGATTCTGAGTCCAGTCAAGTTTCCATTATAACTATTGGCTGAGGTTTGCTGTCAAGACCAGACCTCCCAATAGATAGCTTATAAATGATCTGGGCTTAGGGCATAGAAAGGAGGTTGAGGGTTGTGATATGTTTATTACTCTAGTCACTAGTGACTAGTGGGTGGGGCAGGGGTTGGTGTCGGCCCGAGCTGAGGATCTGCATTTTACGGTCTCCTCTCCCCCGATAAATGGGCCGTCAGCCTTTGCAATTCTCTTCAAGAATATAAAAGAGACTATTTGAATATCGCATTCGTTTCTAATAATATCATCCCTTTCCTAGGCCAATTCTTATTCTTAGCAGGTTTTTTTTTCCTTCGGAGGTCCTCGACTGAATTATGCGGTCCTGGGGTTTACGACTTCGGGCACCGCCCTCTTTCAGAACAGTCTTTTATAGATGCAACTTTTTATCGGAAGAAGTCGAGATTCAAACAATTGCAATATTACGAATTATTATTAGCGCGTCTCCTGTTAGGCGGGGTGGAAATCTGCTTATGACGCCGTGCCGATTCTAATGAAAAATGTTCACGTTTCAGAACCTTTAGTTTATATATATACTCTTCACTTCTTCTTATTTTAGTGTAAATATGCTTCAGCGATGACTAAACTGAAAAAAAAGTTACAAAAAACTGTCCACTTGGCCATGTACGAAAAATAATTCTGTATGTTATATCGTACATTACGTAGCTTTGTCGGGTGGAGATAAAGCATATTTATGAATTTGTGCAGAAGGCTCTAAACGAAATTAATTTTTTTCCTTGGTAGGGGATCCATAAAGTAGTACACCATTCGTTCTGTTTCAACTACTTTATTTGAAATCTTTGCCCGACATGTTTCGTGCTTTATTCGCACCTCATCAGAGGCTTTCCTTGTAAGGTCATGTTCTCACTTGCGGGTCAGCCAAAATATTTTGTCTCGTAAAATATTCAAGCTAAGACGCTGAAACTATGATCTCATCTTAATGATAATTTAATAAGCTACAAATTTTGCATTGAGGTGTTTTTTCGTACAACGCTTCGTTTAAGCGATAAATCGAGACTTGTCCAAAAAAAAAAACACGGGTTTTTGTGTTTTTTCTCGAAAACAAGAAAATCACCAAAGAACTTTTTGATTCCCCATCAATATAAGAAGTCTGTTGGTTTAAGACTGGGACACCCTGTATGTATATATATATATATATATATATATATATATGACCACCGAGGTTGTGGCGGCATGTAGCAACATTTTATTAATTTTGGTGTAATTAGTGTTTAGCTCCTTCACTAGAGGGCCTGTGTAACCTACTTTGGATTATTCAAGTCAAAGAGGATTCTTGCAAAAAATACTTATCCATTTCTATCATAAAAATGTAAGTTATTTATTGATGACGTTTTGCCTCATAATATTTCTTGTATTTTCTCTTTTTAGATGGAAATCATGTGACAAAATAGCTATTACAATAAGAAACATGGTGTAGCTTCTGAAATTGATTTACGTATCTTATCTCTAAAATGTTTAGCATGCTTTTTAATTTGCACTACCAGGGCGTTGTACCTCTGACCACGACTAGATGTTGTTTCTTTGACCAGGTCAAAGGTACAACACACCTGAGTAATTTTTTCATAATTCAACTTTTATGTTCTTCTGCTACAACTTTTTTTAAAATAATTAATATTGGTTGCTTCAATTGTTCATAGAATTAAAAAAATAATAAATGAAATCTGACTTTATCAATCCTCAGTGTAGCAGTTCAAACCTATCGCTCCTTATCGTTCCACTTGAAGTTGCAAGACCTCATCGAAACGTGCTGGCAAGGAAAATGTCAAATAGGGGTCGGCCTAAAGGAAAACCTCGTATCCTGACAGATATTCCTGAATAGCTAATTATTGAAGCTGAAAAAAAAAAAAAAACAAACCGAAAGCTCCACCTTAAACGTAAGACACCACATCCAAGTAACCCCCTTCCTAAAAAAGTGGTAAATAAAAAGAAAATTATTCTAATGACAGTTCAGATTCCGATACTGACACCAAAATTTCTTTAGGAGAAAGTGACGTTGATCTGTCTGATAAATGTCGTGAGTTAAGCCGATGACCAGCAACAATTTGAAAAATATCATTTTGAAAAAGGAAATTTTATATTTGTTAAAAATAAAAGTAAAAAGACTATTACATATTTAATCGCAGAGATCTGTGGTATTAAATGTCCAATGTTTAAGATCCAATATTTGAAAAAAAAAAAACTTTAAGTGACAAGTTTACAAGAGAAGATGAAAATTTGTATGATATTCATGTTGAAGACATTGTGGCTAAACTTCCAACAAATTAAAACGTTTATCGATTTGACTGGATTTTTCAGCATATTAGGCATATTTTTTTTTTTTTTTTTTATTTTTTTTTTTTTTTTACGGCACATCTACATCTAGGTCATTATCGCCGACATCCAGGGTGTAGCGAGGAATTTCACCAGCGAGCCGTGGGATGATAAAATTCCTGCCGGAGGTTGGGAATCGAACCCACCATCTCCCGCTTATGAATCCAAGGCGCTAGCCATTAGACCACGGGAGACCCCATTAGGCATATTATAATATGAATAATAGTTATTTTTATAATGCTTACATCCTTGTCCTGTATTTATTAAACTTACAATTAATTACAATATTACTGAATATAATTTTTTTTCTGCACTGCTGTGTTGTTTTTACGTGGTCAGAGGTAAAACACCCCGTGGTCAAAGGTACAACTACATGTTGTACCTTTGACCACTGTACGATTATTTTTTAAAAAATTAATAAAAAATATTAAATGTAAATTTAGAACCTTGAAAAAGTTAAATATGATAAGTAATAGAATACTAATTACAATGAAATAAAATAAATGACTTTACCCTTAATATTCGAGCTAAAAAAAATTCAATTTTGCAAAGCGGTCAAAGGTACAACACCTTCCCCTATATGTATATTTGATGTTAATTTTTCGTCGCTGGGATCATATTTATGTATGGAAAGGCACTTTTCTCCAGACGTGGTACTCCTCCTCACTTCTGGAATATTTCGATGGAATCCTCTCCATCTTGGCAGCCACCGAGGAAGAAACAACTATGGCCTGGCTGACGAAGATGGAGATAAACCCATCGAAATATTCCAGGAAGAAGTGAGGCGGAGTACCACCGCTGAAGAAAAATGTCGTTCCATCCACACACACACACACACACACACACACACACATATATATATATATATATATATATATATATATAACGAAATCGTTTGAAATAATTTCAAAGGTCAAGCTCATTAACCAGCCGAATTCGTCCATCAGGGCATCGTTTTTAGGGCGAAACTTGCGAAAACAATCGAACGCTGACGTTTTCGAGTTAATATGCTTTCAGATACTTTTCTTATAGGTTTCCTAATGTAGGGAAACTGACCGCACAATCTCTCTTGTGTAACAACGAATCCCGAGGTTTGGCTGCTTAATTTGATTTGAAAATAATTCAGAGTAAACCCCAACTTCTAATGAACCGGTTTAAGTATTTTTTTTTTTAAACATCTCTTTGTTTAGATACACCGTCGTTGGCCGAATTTCGTTGCTATATAATAAAAATTTCGGCCGGTATAGGCAAATTAGTAATTGGGATCCGAAGAAAAAAAACCCTCTTGATTTTGCTGGTTAACAAAATCGTTCAATCATTTGCTAGGGGAATGCTGTTGACCAAGTTTCGTGGCGTGAAAAAAGAACTCTGGTGGGAATCATTATTCAAAGAGGCAAATATATATAGTGATATATTGGTAGACAAATATTCTGAATTTGGTGTATTTTACTGGAATTGCAATGAATTTAGCAATATTAAACAGCTCGACAAAAATTCCCTATTATTCAGTATACAATTCTCTATTATATGCTTGTCAGAAACCTGGTTATCAGCAGTAATCGTTACAATTCTCTATTATATGCTTGTCAGAAACCTGGTTATCAGCAGTAATCGTTACAATTCTCTATTATATGCTTGTCAGAAACCTGGTTATCAGCAGTAATCGATACAATTCTCTATTATATGCTTGTCAGAAACCTGGTTATCAGCAGTAATCGGTACAATTCTCTATTATATGCTTGTCAGAAACCTGGTTATCAGCAGTAATCGGTACAATTCTCTATTATATGCTTGTCAGAAACCTGGTTATCAGCAGTAATCGATACAATTCTCTATTATATGCTTGTCAGAAACCTGGTTATCAGCAGTAATCGGTACAATTCTCTATTATATGCTTGTCAGAAACCTGGTTATCAGCAGTAATCGATACAATTCTCTATTATATGCTTGTCAGAAACCTGGTTATCAGCAGTAATCGGTACAATTCTCTATTATATGCTTGTCAGAAACCTGGTTATCAGCAGTAATCGATACAATTCTCTATTATATGCTTGTCAGAAACCTGGTTATCAGCAGTAATCGATACAATTCACGAATATGAAAATTATCATGTAATATGCAGCAAGGCAATTAAAGATAATTCTAGAGGGAGGAGTGGGGGCTAATTATGATTATAAACAAAGTATTTTCTTTTGAAAAAATCGAAAATTATTCTTTTTGGGTTATTTGCAAAATTCATTACATGGTCAACCAGACATAAAAATGCAGTACCTTTCTGATGCACCTTTTGATCTTCTCCTGCAAATGTGTGAATATTCTGCTTGTGAAGTGTTCCTAGGTGGGGAGACTAATTGTAAAATTGGAGAACTAAATGAAGGCCAAGGAGAAATCTTTGAAAGCACTGAACTATACTCAAGTAGAAACACGGAAGAGAGGATTTATTTGTTGGTGTTCCGTTTTATTGCGATGTACACTTACATTTTATATAGTTACTAGCTCATACCCGGCGCACACCTACTTTCTGCATCTAAAAAAGAAAAAATAAATTAGAAACCATATAATTAATATTTAAATCTAATAACGCAAATCTGTAACTATTTCGGTTCATTGTTTCGAACTCGTGATTTCCGAACTGTGAGTCATAGACGATTTTAACCTAGCCTATGACTCTCCCCGTATCACGACCTACCTGTGTGCCAAGTTTGGTCAAAATCGGACGAAGGGTGTGGATTTGTATTAGGACCAAACGTAAAGACAGACAGCTGGTAGACGTTTTTGACTTAGCCTACGAGACTTCCCATTTCAAGACCTACCAGTATTCCAAGTTTGGTCAAACGGTGTGGATTTGTATAAGGAACGAACAGACAAACGGACAAACAGACAGAAACGTGATTTTTATATATATAGATTAAAGAACATTATATTACCCTATTGCCTATATAGTTATATTATGTACGTATTATTACATATTACCTTATTGTTTATATATTTATATTATGTTTATATTACTATATTGCATTATATTACCTTATTGTTTATATATTTACATTAAATACATACTACTAAATTGCATTATATTACCTTATTGTCTATATATTTACATTATGTATACATTATTACATTGCAATATATTAGCTTATTGTCTATATATTTACATATTTACATTTCATTATGCTTAATACAAGCTTGTTTTTATTATATACACACATACAGCAAAGATAACATATACTGGCCCTACAGGTTCTAGTGTTATTGCCTTTGTGTAGGTAAACAGTTTAGGGGTCTTTTTTCGAAGACCACATCCAGTTACTTTTGAAGTAGCAGTAGTGATTCAGCGCATGCGCATAACTCCTTTGCATTTCTATTGGAGGATTCCTATGAGCAATTCTATTGGTTCTTGCTGGGAGTAAAGTAACCTTCAACAGTGAATTAGCGTTTGTTTATGATAAAGCTCTGTTTAAGTTTTTAAACAGTTTTTTGTTTAAACCTTTATTGATAATTACAACAATATGCTATACATATTTCCAGGAATTTTGCTGGTTATGGAACAATAACTTTGTGAGGCATGATGTGTAATATGTACAATCACACAACCCACTAGAGTCATAAATTTTGAGCATTGCAGATGGCAAGCTATAAGAAGTTGTCTCTAGACCACCGCCGCTTCAGTCTTCTATGAGGATTTTGTGGATTATGGAAGGAGGATAGAGAGTTTATCAAAGGATTTGGATGGCCAGGGAGATTGGAATGGAACTTCTGATAGACTGATTTGGCCACGGATTGGATGTTCCTGACAAGGAAAAAGCGGTTGGTTTCTTACTCGCAAAAAAAAAAAAAAAATAAATAATAATAATTAATTTTAGCGAGTTGGATTGACTAGAGTCGCTAACATTAATAGAATTCTATTAATTTTAGCGAGTTGGATTGACTAGAGTGTTGATATCTTCTTGAGCGAGCGAAGCGAGCGGAAACGCATAGCACGTGTGCCCATAATGCTAAATAAATGTAAAATATCCGAAAAGACAGAGAGAGAGAGAGAGAGAGAGAGAGAGAGAGAGAGAGAGAGAGAGAGAGAGAGAGAGAGAGAGAGAGAAAGAGAGAGAGAGAGAGAGAGAGAGAGAGAAAAGGAATAAAATATGTGTGTTTACAAATCTCATTGTTCATAATAACTTTTTTCGTAGTTGAGAGCAATTTTTAGCACAACGGATTTGTCCTGTATTAAAAAATATTGCTTGCCATTATCTAATATTGTTTATAACCGTAGATAAGGTGTCAAGTAGTAAAAGATAACCAGCAAAGAACCTGTAAGCTAATCAGTAAGCTTATCAGCGAGTACGAGTAACTGTTAAAAATCAGTTACTACTTCAAAAGTAACTGGATTTGGTCTTCGAAAAAATACCCCACCTTAGGATTAACGAGTGTAAATGACTTTAACCCCTTCAGGTCCGAATTTTTATTTCTTGATAAAATAATTTTATTTTCCTGCCATAGTTGTGTATTGCTCTTGTGAAGACCCTGATTTTTTTTTCAGAATTTTATGGTTTACCTGACATGAGTTATGTAATGTCCAGTATACTGGACATTGGTTCTCAAGTAATGCGATTTGTGGATGAAAACCGAAATTCAAAATTTCTAAATATTAAAAAAATATATAATTAAAGCAGTAATTAATTAACAATTTAAAATAAATTAATTCAGAAAAAATAAATTTGAAAAGTTATTAGTTAATATTATTGTATAAGCTCAAATATAATAAGGTATTGTAAAAATAGATTAAAATTTTAGACATGAAATTGTTGTCAGCGCACACTAATAATGAAAATTAATGAAATTGCAATATTTACAGTCTAGTCTCAAAAAGATATATTTGATTATTTTTTTTAAAAAAAAACAAAAACATAAAACTAATAAGAATATATTTTTTGAAAATCATGTGAACGGACAGAGGATATTTTTGAATGGTTTGGGAGCCTTCTAGCCCATACCATTCAGAAAATGTTGTTGATTATTATGTACTAAAAAAAAAAAAAAAAAAAAAAAAAAAAAATCTGACAACATAAAAACAAAATATAACAGTAATTATTTGAAAAATAGATAAAAAAATATTGTTACATCAAATATGAGGGTTGACTTCCCATGTACAGTATATTGGACATGGATTTTCAAAAATTCGTAGACACCTTATTACAAACTTTATTGATAAAATTGAACTTCCAACCTTTAAAAAGATCATGTACATTAAATTCGGAGGAGTTTTATTCACTAAAAAGAAACCATTTGGACTTAATATGTAAAGAAAAGTCAGTAACTTTTAGAATCCATGACTGCCCGTGGTGGAGCAGAGAAGATTTTACACATAACCTTTCAAAATCGAATGAAATCATTTTATATTAGATGTCAAGTGGAAGAAAAATACATAGAGCTTCAAACCGAAGTGGTAGTAAACATCTATCGACCATAGGCAGTGTGATACAAAGTAAACAAGATATGTCCAGCCGGCTGGACAATGGAACTGAAGGGGTTAAGATATAAGGCTGTTGCTCTAGTTAAAGAATCTATTATTATTAATTTTGTTCCTCTTTTCTTCTTAATTAAGGATAAATTGTTTATTTATTGTATTGCAGATATTATATTTTATAATTTACTGGGAATTATTGTTATTTAAGGCACATTGGCCTCCCTGAAAGCATTTAGCTAATGCTTAAATACATTTTTTTTTACCATTTTATCTATCTAATTTCAGCTTTAGAAAATGTTGTATGCAACGAGCGAATAGGGTTTTATTCGTTTACTATTCAAGGATGAATAGTAAAAATTAACTTGAGAAACGGGCATTGCGTTTTGATTTTTTTCTTCGTTTGCCCCCCCAGCGTGGCGGTCAGTGTATTCCGAGAAGACTGTGGGTTGAGAGGTTGGGTGTGGTTTCTGGGGTGTTGGCTGATTGGAGAGCAAAACCCCCACAGTTCTCGACTCCTATTAGACTTCCCTCTCCAAGTGTAAAGAAAAACTCTGCCCATTTAAAGTCTGGTAGAGTTTATAACTTATTATTTTTTCCCTAATGGTCTTGGAGACTATATTTCCTTCGGTCCCCTTCACTTACAGACTGTGGAAGTTTTCCCCCGCCCCCTTTCAGCGTTTAAGATTTAAATATAACCAACCCTTAGTTTTCTGAGGGCTTGCCGGCATAATGCGGAAATACCGACCGACCAGCGGGTACTCTGAATTACCGGATAGAATCTGACATTCAGCGATGGACTCGCTACTTCGTCACGGGCGTTTGATACTGGTGACGAAGGATCCGGAGTTGGTGACCGGATCAGCGTGTACATTTTAAATCGATGCAATGGAAAACGAATATTACGGTTAAATGAAAATTATTTTATGTATGCTTTTCGTGCCAAAGGAAGACAAAGAAACATTCTAAAGCTCCATTTTACAAGGCCCAGGTCCGTTGGTTCCCTAGTAGTACCAATGCCATAATTTAACATTCTGGTAAACAAATAACAAAAATTCCTTTCCCCCCCTTTTAATTGTTTATTCAGGCCGTTTTTGGACACTCAAATTTGACCTCGTGTTAGTCGAAACAGTTATTTTTATCGAAAAAGTTAAAATTTAACTGTTAAAAAAATAACTTATATTTTCTATGTTAAAAAATAACAGTTAAAAAAACTTTTATTTAAAACTTTTAAGAGTAAAAGTTATTTAAGAACTTCTAAAATTAGATGCATGAAAATAAAAGTTAAAGTAGTACTTCTTTTTTCAATCTGAAATAAAAGGTTTAAGTATTTTAATCAAGAATTTTAGGGTTTAATAAGATAAGTGAAATGTTCTTTTATTATAAAAATTATATTTGTTTTATTTACTGAAATATATTTATTAATACAAAACAAAAAATAAACATTATTAGCTTTAAATTATTCCTTTAAACTTTTTTTTAATTGAAAAATAACGATTAACAAAACTTTTTAAACAAAATTTGAAACCCAAAAAGTTAATTTATAAGTTTTACTTATTCAAAATGAAAATAAAAGTAAAAGTTTAATACAAACTTTTTGTAAATAGAAGTTAACAATTATTTTCGACCCCTGGTCGTGTGTGGACGTTTAATAAGGGTGGCTGAAGAATTTATGTCGACGAGTTCCAAGAGAATCCGGTGTATCCTACCACCTATAAGACCTCAGTAAAACTGAGGTGGCTCGCCACAGAATCGACAAAAGAGATTTCAATTTTCCTTTCTGATGGTAAGGGAAAAAGCGATGGAGTACCAACCATTCCGTTTCATTATTAAGATTACATCTTCAGGGGGGTCGTATCCCCGTGGTCTAGCGGCTAACGCCTTAGATTCTCGTGCGTGAGAGAATCTAAAAAAAGAGCAAGTCGCCGTCGTTGCGAAGCTCGTAAAATAAATAAATAAAAAATTCTCGTGCGTGAGTGGCGGGTTTCGAGTCCCATCGGTGGCAGGAATTTTCTTATCTCACGCTTTATTGAGAAAATTCCTCGCTGCACCAGGGATGTCGGGGCTAGTGGCCCAGATGTTAGTGCACCGTATTACAAAAAAATGAAATAAAAAAAATCTTCAGTTTCTCCTGGTGGTCCCCCTGCTTCACCATGGATGTTGTAAAGAGTTCGATGCGCCAATAAAAAAAAAATACCCAAATCTCAGGAACTCTGTCATCTTAGCGCGTTTCCGTTCTTATGTTTCGTGAAAAATCTAAACGCTCTCTGCAAAAAAATTTCGAAAGCAAAATTTACCACATTGCAAATGAAATTCGTAGTACCCAAGCGGAAATGACTCGCTTGCGCTATTAAAAACAACACCTAATACAAACATGCTTCTTATTTACTAATCATGTTTTAATGAAAAAATTATATGTACAAAATATAATTTATATTTTAACGTCGATTATAATTAACAAAGAATTTTAGGAAGGCTTATCTATAGGTCACCACCCTCTTCTAGCCTTTTCTTGTTTCCAAAGAAAAGCCACCACCCTCAATGGGAATCGAACCCACCCCCTTGGCACGGAGTTTTAAGTGTTCACGCCTTAACAGAAAACAAAAAACAATTTCCGATAAACTAAGGCAAACCAAGACAAAATTGTTAAAAAGAACGAAATTGGAACTTTCGGATTTGAAGCAGCGATTTATCCGAATGAGATCGCTCTATCAAAAATTGCATAAGCTCCGTTTTCGGACGACATTTGCTAAGCTTTCGAATAGATGCGTTACATTTAATACGATTTCCCAACGGGATTCAAGATATTTCAAGAAAATATGCGAAACGTGCCTTGAACAAAAAAAAAGAATTTCTTCAGTTGGCGCCGTCTTTAGTATAAGGAGATGTTTCTTGCTGAACGCTTGCTGATGATCCGCAAGAACCGTTTTTGTAATTTAGTGCACTCATAACGAACGTGCAAAATAGAACGAAGAACTCCGCGAAGATTTGTTGGTGCTTGCAAATTATGTTGGCATATACTCCAGCCCCGTCCCAATTACTCCATCCTGTAACCGCTCTGGGCTTAAGATGCCAGTGGTAACGCAATTACTCTGAAAACCGTAGTTGGGGAAGAACGGAGTGGATTGAAGATCTTGGCGGGCTAAAGGGCAACCAGCGGCTCATTAGTAACAATTTACGGCTGTGGTATTTGTTCTGGCGAGGTGGTCTAGGAGTTTAAGGTGAGGTGGGGGTAACTTAATTACCTCGAATGTAAGGAAAGCTTGGAGGGGGTGTAAGGGTTTGGTTTGTGGGTCTTGGCGGGTCGGGCTAGAGCCGGTTACACAATACCATGCCACAATACCGTTCATTGTATACCCCGCTCTCTACAATGGGCTTTGTCCTCTCCCACCAGCCAGCTATTGAAACAGAAGAACTTGTGCCTCCCTCAACTCCTCCACTCCGCCCTCTTACATTGTTCAAGTTCTTATGTGAAATATATTATATTCCTATTATAGCATTTGGACAAATAGACAATGGGCCTGAGGTTTGTAAGAAGACAATGGGTGTGGAGAGGATACCTCCATCCAGCCGCTCTTCTTTACCTCTTTTACCGTCCAACTGGCAACGAATGAATAAAAAAAAACTCGCTCTGTTGTGACATGGTTTTTGCTCAGACGATCAGCTCTGTGGGAATAGCAAATTTTTATCCGCTTTGGAACCCTTCCCAAAATGTTTCTCTTAGACAGTTGGGACTGCTAGATGTTTGTTTAAGCATCTAGCTGAAAGAGGTTATTTTTGTAGCCGAACGGAGGTTTTACATTTTTCTAAGGCACAGAAAAACTGAATGTTTCGTCTTGTTATTCTGAACTTACAATGTATCAAATTACCGACTTATATTTGTCCTTCTTGAAATGGTTGGTTGAGTTGAATGTTTGGATTTAGAATACAAAAGATTGATTGCAATATTAAAACAAATAAATACACAAATTTTGGCTTGAGAATGAGTTAATCAATCGCTAAATGTGCTTGTCATCAATAGTGGCCGGAGAATGCAAATTCAGTCGACAAGTTGCAAGAGCTCCAGGGGTACCCTACGATCTGCAGGGCTTCAATTATAGGTGAGTAGATTCTCAGCAGAAGGGGATCGGCTGAGAATCGGCCAAACGAGGTTAACATATTCCTGTATGATAGCTAGGAAAAAAGCACAAGAGTGCCAAGCATGTTGTTTCATTATTAAGAATAAACATAGCTTCACTCAGTGCCGTCTCAAGGATATGAAGATGTTTATGTTCAAAATGATCGGTAATTTGAGGGGAGATTAGGATGACAATTTGACTAAGATTAAAAATTGATTGGGGCTTTTTATCATACATACAAATCCAAAACAAACTACAAGCCTTGTTACGCGTGGACCAGTCTTAGAATAAACAAATCCTAAATATTTGGAACATCCACATTCAATAATAATAATAATAGTTACGAATTTTTGGTAACATAAGTTATAATGGGCTATTAAAATAATAATAACAAATGGCATGGGAATGATATATTCAGGGCAAAAGCCCTCGCCATCAGTGCTCCCAAAACAGTACCAGGAGAATGATATATTCAGGGCAAAAGCCCTCGCCATCAGTGCTCCCAAAACAGTACCAGGAGAATGATATATTCGGGGCAAAAGCCCACGCTATCAGTACTCCTAAAACAGTGGGTAGAGAATGATATATTCAGGGCAAAAGCACACGCTATCAGCACTCCTAAAACAGTGGGTAGAGAATGATATATTCAGGGCAAAAGCACACGCTATCAGTACTCCTAAAACAGTACCAGGAGAATGATATATTAAGGGCAAAAGCCCTCGCCATCAGTGCTCCTAAAACAGTACCAGGAGAATGATATATTCGGGGCAAAAGCCCACGCTATCAGTACTCCTAAAACAGTACCAGGAGAATGATATATTCAGGGCAAAAGCCCTCGCCATCAATGCTCCTAAAACAGTACCGGGGAATGATATATTCGGGGCAAAAGCCCACGCTATCAGTACTCCTAAAACAGTACCAGGAGAATGATATATTCAGGGCAAAAGTCCTCGTCATCAGTGCTCCTAAAACAGTACCAGGAGAATGATATATTCGGGGCAAAAGCCCACGCTATCAGTACTCCTAAAACAGTACCAGGAGAATGATATATTAAGGGCAAAAGCCCTCGCCATCAGTGCTCCTAAAACAGTACCAGGAGAATGATATATTCGGGGCAAAAGCCCACGCTATCAGTACTCCTAAAACAGTACCAGGAGAATGATATATTCAGGGCAAAAACCCTCACCATCAGTGCTCCTAAAACAATATCAGGAGAATGATATATTCAGGGCAAAAACCCTCACCATCAGTCCTCCTAAAACAATATCAGGACAATGATATATTCGGGGCAAAAGCCCACGCTATCAGTACTCCTAAAACAGTACCAGGAGAATGATATATTCAGGGCAAAAGCACACGCTATAAGTACTCCCAAAACAGTACCAGGGGAATGATATATTCAGGGCAAAAACCCTCACCATCAGTGCTCCTAAAACAATATCAGGAGAATGATATATTCAGGACAAAAGCCCACGCTATCAGTACTCCTAAAACAGTGGGTAGAGAATGATATATTCAGAGCAAACGGCCTAGCCATAACAACTCGTATAACAGTAACAGCGTTTTCAATTTTCCACCGATTAACTTCAAATTTTAACTGCAGCTAGTAATATATTCTAGTAATGTACGTAGGATATTTTCGATTCATTGAATTGTAACAGAAAATGAAGAATTGTTCACCATTCTCGAAAAAAATTATTATTTTTCAAAATTTCTAGGTACGTAACTAGATTTTACATTCTTATTTCAAAATAAATAATTTTAGTTTTTTGTTCTAGATTAAAAATTGTCACAGAGCAACTACGGTGAAAAAAGATGGTTTCCGTTCGTCAGATACATCCCCGTTAAAAACAGTTAAGTCCATCGTAAAGATGGGCGATCAGATCGATCTCTTAAAAGTTCAATCTCTTTAACGCATTATATCGATTACTTGAATCTTTTTAAAGAATCGATCTCGAAAGGCCGATCTTTTTAAATAATCGATATCCAACTTTTACAGGATCGATCTATCTAAAATACAGTGAAATAAAGTTTTTTTTTAATTTCAAATGTTCAAATACTTAATCTCACCTCTTGTTACTCAATCTCATTTCTATTACTGTTAATTAGTATAACCATTCTAATTTATTACTATTATTTTATTATTTATTTTTCTCATTTGCTACTCTTTTTGATAAAAATAGTAAAAAAAATTTTTTGTTTCTACTTTTAGGTTATACATATACTTGTCATATTATCTAGTATTCAAATCGATATATTTAGGTCGATTCGTAGTAGTGATGATTCTTGAATGTGGAATCAAAATGAAATACGAATTTCGTAGGGAATTGTAAGTAATCGTGAAACCGATCAATATCGAAGATCGATCTTCTGAGCCTGGATGATCAATGTTTTGAATCGATATGAACTAGCCGAGCTATTTTGTGGATCGATCTTTTTATTTCGATTCGAATCTATTGAAATGATCGATTCATATTCGAGAATCGCTCATCACTAGTCCATCCCCTGCGATTTGGGAACTAAAATTAATATGAAACATATGTAAATGATTGAATATGGCTAATAGAGAGTCCTAAAGCTTATACCAGGGGTTGTCGAGCAACAGGGCGCCGTACGGGGGTGTGTGGTACTCCAGCTGCCCGCCGTTCCATCACCAACCCTCACCCACTCAGCATTGTAACTGACTTTAATCCTTCTATTGAACGAGTCTTCCTTCGGCCGCGGTGCCCCACTTATTATTATGAAATGAATTAGTAATCTTTATAACAGGTTCGTCTCTCTCCCCGAGGCTATTGTGTTAATGATCGATGTTAGGGGGGAAGGGAGTGCCCCGGGCACGAGGGAGGTTTGCCCCATTCGATGGTCAGACAGAAATACTTTGGCGAAAGAATGTTTTAATGAATCCATAGCTTTTGATGTTTCCGAATATACGCTAAATACCATTATGGGTATTGTCTGGTGGGCAAAGAAATGGAAAAATGTGTACCAAAAAATATCTTCTTGGTACAATCATAATATTGATTATAAAATGTTGATAACATATTACCACTCTCCAGTATGAATAAATTATTATGTCTTAAACTAGGGGTGTTTTCTACTTAAACCAGATGGTATTTAAACCATTTATTTGATTCAGTTATCTGTTATTTTTGATAGTACCTTTAGTTAGAATTTTTAGTTCTTCTCTCCGTGAAAAGGGAGGGAGGAAGCATATAGTCCCTACCATGCGAAACTATCGAATATGCAAATCGGAGCAAACTAGCGAACGAAGAGATTCTATCCATTGACGAAGTAATAACAGGCATTAAAGGCTATTCTAAAGGAGTTAAGAGTTTCGACAAACCCTATCGTCCACCATCCAAGTCTCGAATCAGAAAAAAAGATGTATCATATTCAATAGTTTGACATGGTAGGGACGATATGGTCCTGCTTATGACATCGACCTCATGGCAGAATCCAGATGTTAATAGCTCACGAAAATAACGGTGATTCAAATTTGCATATACAGGGTGTTCCCGAAGGAAATTTGCATATACAGGGTGGTCCCGAAGGAAATCGCCATACTTAAGGGGTGTATACGCAGTATAAAGTGTAGTTGAAAGCCACCAAGAGGAAATTTGCATATACAGGGTGGTCCCGAAGGAAATCGCCGTACTTAAGGGGTGTATACGCAGTCTAAAGTGTAGTTGAAAGCCACCAAGAGGAAATTTGCATATACAGGGTGGTCCCGAAGGAAATCGCCATACTTAAGGGGTGTATACGCAGCCTAAAGTGTAGTTGAAAGCCACCAAGAGGAAATTTGCATATACAGGGTGGTCCCGAAGGAAATCGCCATACTTAAGGGGTGTATACGCAGTCTAAAGTGTAGTTGAAAGCCACCAAGAGGAAATTTGCATATACAGGGTGGTCCCGAAGGAAATCGCCATACTTAAGGGGTGTATACGCAGTCTAAAGTGTAGTTGAAAGCCACCAAGGGGAAATTTGCATATACAGGGTGGTCCCGAAGGAAATCGCCGTACTTAAGGGGTGTATACGCAGTCTAAAGTGTAGTTGAAAGCCACCAAGAGGAAATTTGCATATACAGGGTGGTCCCGAAGGAAATCGCCATACTTAAGGGGTGTATACGCAGCCTAAAGTGTAGTTGAAAGCCACCAAGAGGAAATTTGCATATACAGGGTGGTCCCGAAGGAAATCGCCATACTTAAGGGGTGTATACGCAGTCTAAAGTGTAGTTGAAAGCCACCAAGAGGAAATTTGCATATACAGGGTGGTCCCGAAGGAAATCGCCATACTTAAGGGGTGTATACGCAGTCTAAAGTGTAGTTGAAAGCCACCAAGGGGAAATTTGCATATACAGGGTGGTCCCGAAGGAAATCGCCATACTTAAGGGGTGTATACGCAGTCTAAAGTGTAGTTGAATGCACCAAGGGGAAATTTTTACTTGCATTTTTTTTTGGTTGCAAAAACTAGTTTTTTACCATTATGGAGCTATTTGCCGTTCATGCCATAGGGAAAATTTAATTCTAATAACATTTTCAAAATCTGCATTAAATTTCCTATAAGATTTCACGTACCCTGTTGAAAAATGTTTCAAACACAATTCACAGGAGCCACTCAAACAAATAACATATCACGAAATAGAGGTTTTTTTTATCTGTGATGTATGCAGCGTTATTTGTGGAGTTCTCGATTTCGTAGAAGGTAGAAAAATAATGTCTCTCCACTGTTTTTCAAAGTATTTATTAGCAAAAGCTTTTCGAGAACATGGTTCTCATCGTCAGTGCATCTACAATTTTCACAAAAACACGCATATATTAATTACAGAAATATTTATAAGTATTCTTATTACTAAAGCTATGACAAATAATGTTACCTATTACTCCACCGGTATTACTGCTAACCGCCTCTCCGAACAGGTGTGAGGTAATGAGACTATTCCGGGTGAGCAGAGTATTTATATTGACGTTGGATATTGGAGATCACAAGAATCAAGGTTGTTGAACCAGAGTTTTTTTTATTTTTAATGCTCCACACAACGCACGAATATTTTGTTGGTTAGGTAGATGGGATTCTCAGAAAAGTTGCATTATTTCATTACCATCGCTAATTTGTATGTGTCGAAGGCCAAAAAAAGTATTCTTGAGTCAATTGTGGTCAATTAAAATATAACAACATAATGAAATGCAGCAATAAAAAAAAATTACTTTCAAAAATCATAACAAATTAGCGATGGTAATGAAATAATGCAACATTTCTGGAAGTCCCATCTACCAAACCAAAAAAATGTTCGTGCGTTGCGTGGAACATTAAAAATGGATAACCTTTATTTTGTGATAAGTTATTTGTTTGCTGTGAATTTAGTTTGAAACATTTTTCAACAGGGTAAAATGTCATCAGAATTAAATTTTCCCTATGGCGTGACCGACAAATAACGCAAAATTGTTCAAAAACTAGCGTTTAGACAAAAAATACACGGAAACGCCTATATCTAGGGAAATAATACAAGTAAAAATACACGGAAACGCCTATATCTAGGGAAATAATACAAGTAAAAATACACGGAAACGCCTATATCTAGGGAAATAATACAAGTAAAAATTTCACTTTGGTGGCATTTAACTACACTTTAGTCGGAGTACACACCCCTCAAGTATGGTGGTTTTCTTTGTGACCACCCTGTATATAATTTTTGAAATTATTCTTGTTGATACGGCTTTCTCCGTGGAGACAGCTGGCCGTCTAAAACCGACCGCTGGAGAAAGCCGTGTAAACAACAATGTCTAAATTTATATATATATATATATATATATATATATATATATATATATATATATATCACGCTGTACAAGGCCGAAAAATGGTCAGATTTTGTTGAAATTTTGTACAAAAATATTTAGTCTCAAAAATAAGGCCACGTTTGTTAACCGCCTACCGTAACACCATTTATTCGGCGAAATTCCTGCGAAAAAAAATCGTAGATTCTACAGATTTCCCTTATAGGCTTCCAAGTACACTTTATATAGGCAATTTGACTTCGAAAATCAAAGAACCCATTTTCGAGACTAGGCCATTTTAAATAAAAGTACACCTTTCTTGGGATTTTCGGATATATCCTTATATATCTCGAAACCGGTGAGGAAATTGTAATAAACTTAAGGAGTCTGTTTGAAGTTTATTAAATTTCTTACAAAAGCTCGATGCTTAAAATTCGAAATTGACGGTGAGTGTTTTTGTCTCTGTTTTGCTCAGTTATCAGCAATTGGTTGTTGTTTTTTTAAGATGTATTTTTTTTTTATATTAAAACACGATAAGTCAATAAGTAGCATGCTTGCATTACTTGTTGTTTTAATAGGCAAAGCGAGTATTTTGTATGGCTACTTCCAGTTTCTTGTGAACTGTGACGCGTAAATCTCGTGTTTCATTCAAATGTTTTTGCAGAGGGTGTTCAAATTGTTCTCAAAATTACAAGTATTTAAATTGGCATAACGAGTAGGAAAGGAAGCGCGTTCTATTTTGTTGTTTCCCAGAATCAAACAATTAATATGTTGAAATTGAGTGGACTGTTATCATGAACCACAATTAATATGTTGAAATTGAGTGGACTGTTATCATGAACCACAATTAATATGTTGAAATTGAGTGGACTGTTATCATGAACCACAATTAATATGTTGAAATTGAGTGGACTGTTATCATGATCCACAATTAATATGTTGAAATTGAGTGGACTGTTATCATGAACCACAATTAGTATGTTGAAATTGAGTGGACTGTTATCATGAACCACAATTAATATGTTGAAATTGAGTGGACTGTTATCATGAACCACAATTAATATGTTGAAATTGAGTGGACTGTTATCATGAACCACAATTAATATGTTGAAATTGAGTGGACTGTTATCATGAACCACAATTAATATGTTGAAATTGAGTGGACTGTTATCATGAACCACAATTAATATGTTGAAATTGAGTGGACTGTTATCATGAACCACAATTAATATGTTGAAATTGAGTGGACTGTTACCATGAACCACAATTGTAATTTGTACTCCACAGAGATTTGGTTTTATTTATTTTTTTTTTTTTTGTCGCACAGCGACAACTAGGCCAATAGCACCGATATCCATGTTGCAGCCGGGAATTTACTCAAGGGCCCTGAAATGAAAAAAAAATCCCTGCCGCAGTTGGGACTCAATCACCCACCTCCCGCATGAGTATCTAAGGCGTTAGCCACTAGACCATGAGGTGACTCCAAGATTTGGAATTGTACCCAAGATGATGATGTGTTCCAGAAAACACCATATGAAGCTGTATTTTCGAGAGGTATAATTCCCATTTGGAAGTGCAATAGGATGGGTTAATACCAAATAACAAGTGTCGGCATAAGCATGGTGCAGAATAGAGACTACGTAGTGAAACATTTCAAAAACTCTTGGGTTCTTTCAGACCATGATCAGTCTAGACGTGGCCGTACTGGTGGAAGGTTATCCTCCTCAGATTGAGGCTGTAAGTTTTATATATGTAACTTTTCCCCTGAAGAGGCACCGATAAAGGTGTGAAACATGTAGGGACGGAATAAAGTTGGTGATACTTTATGGTGAAGTTTTTATTATTAATAAAATGCCTTTTCCAAAGAATGATTAGGAGGCTGTGTATATAGCAACTCAAATTATTTGAGCAGCATTCTTTATTTATTTACCACAAATAAAGTTTTTCTTTCTTGACCTTCCGCCTACAACGAAAATAAGAACTATGTGCATAATTATAATGGGGTTCATACACAAAGGGTGGTTCATTATTTCCTAGCGTTAAAAGGCGAAATAAGCGGGTATGTGGTACCCTTAGGCAGTGATGTGTAAATTTGAATTTAAATGTAATTCAATGTAGTTCTTTGAACAATTAAAAAAAAAAAAAGTACCTAATTCAAATGATATTTGAATTATAAATTACATTTTTTAATTGTAATTGAAAAGTCTAAAAACATCAATTACAGCAATTGATTGAATAATTCAATTTTGATTAACAGTATTTCAATTAAATAGAACTCAAGTATTTGAATTACGTACAATTGTAATTCAATTACAATTCTTAGTAATTGATATTTGAATTACATAATTAGTGCTTCAATTACATTACGGGATTACAGTATAATTATAATTCATATTTTAATTGAAGTATTTTTCTTGGTGTAATTCTAATTCATGAACTACAAATAAAATGTAATCGTAATTCTTAATTCAATTGCAATATGACCTACACTGCTCTTAGGTCTATGTTGAATTTCTACTTGTGTGACACAGAAATGAAAACCAAAAACCTTTTTTAAGAAATAATAAATGGCATTGAAGATTTAAAAGGAGGACCGGTGGCCGTGAATGCTGAGGCGTATGAACTCCGTGCCAAGGGTCGTGGGTTCGATTCCCACTGGGGGTGGTGGCTTTTCTTTCGAGAAAAGAGAAGGCATCAGCCCTATCCTGGCTGATAACCCATAGATAACCAGACCAAAAATTCGTAGTTAATTATAAATGGAGGGTCTCCCCGTGTTCTAGTGGTTAACGCCTTAGATTCATATGCGGTAGTTGGTGGGTTCGATTCCCACCGGCGCACAGTGTAACGAAGTAGTGGAGATTATGGACAAAAATCATTAACCAATAGTTATTTTCAAATAAACATTTTTATTAATTGAAATCAACTCAAAACAAGGTAACAATAGTATAATAATGCATACTATACGGGTACAATAATATTAATAGAAATAATATAGCAGGTAATAATATTATTAATAACAATATTATAAAATATAATATAACAGTAACATATAATGTAGTAATAAACTCTTGTTTATGTCTGCCTCTAAGGTAGCCAGAAGGGCCATCAGAACGAGAATATCTTTTTTCTTGATAAAAATTAATAAAAATTTCTTTTAAGTTGATATACTGTTTAAACCAGTATTTATACAAGAGTTTTTTTTCTCTGCAGTGAACACGTTCCAACATTTTTTACATTTAATATAAGACTAAACTTGCAGTCTTTCTAATATTGCTTAATATTTCTTTAGAAGCATCCTGCAGATCAAATTGAATCATTTGCCCGAGGATTGATACCGTTTTCTTGGATTTATCCAAATTTTTTCAAATTTGGAAGAAAAAATAAATTGATGGATCTAAAAATAAAAATCTTTGGAATCGGCAAATTTCGGCAAACTAAATTGCTGTCAGTACATTATACTTGAGGTAAACTTTAAGCTCTAAAAAACATGGGATGTTTGCAGATGAAGTTTTTTTGCTATGGTCTATCAAAATTTTGTACATAAGAAAAATGTCAAAAATTAATGAAGAATAATAAGGGAGTAATTACCCATAATAAATTAAATCAGATAAAAAAGGAATAGTTTTGACGTAATTTCCTTCGGATGACTTAATAAAAACACGATCCTATCTTCAACGAGAGGGGTTCAAACTAATTGTCGGTATAAAGCAGATTTTGAAGACTTTGCCCTGTTTATAATGCTCCTAAAGCGTTTGTTGATCAAAATAAAACTAATATTTATTTGTTTTATACGATTTTAATTCCTTGAATAGTTTCTAAACTTAGCTAGGGGATTCAAAATTAAATATAAGAAAACAAAAATTCAGTTGTTTGCGGCAGGAATTTTATTATCTCATGGCTCGTTGGGAAAATTCCTCGCTGCGCCCTGGATGTCGGCGCTGATGGCCTAGATGTCGATGCGCCGTAATATATATATATATATATATATATATATATATATATATATATATATATATAAATGGACATTATAATTTAAATAAATAAAGATTTAAAATTAAATTCACTCATGTTGTATTCCGTCCAGTAAATTCGTACCCTAATTTAATAAATAAATAAACGGATACTATTATGTAAATCTTTTTTTTTTCTTGCGAAAGAATAAAAACATTTTAATTAAAACTCCTTACTTCTCTCCCATAATAAAAAAAATTACACAAAAGAAATGTAAACAGAAGAGAAAAAAAGGGTCATTTCTCCCGCCTCGCCATATTGCTAACCTATTGTATTGCCTTTTTTTAAAATAATCCCCACCTCGCTCCAGGTATCTCAATTGTTAATTAATAAAGATGAAAAGCAGAGACATTTATTTAAAATTAAAAATAAGGAAGTATTTCGCTCTCTTGGCACCCGTAGTGTGTGTATATATATATATTATTATAAATTTACCTCTTATGTAACTTTTTTTTGTAAAGATCTTATAGGTCAAATAATTTTACAGTTCTTTTCAAAACATTCTTTATTTTCTCTGGTTGAATGTAATAACAAGCTGTAGATCATCAGGGTTCGGTCATGTGTTGAATACAACTTAATTTTATAACTAAAATTAATTGTATTTAGAGTAACGTTTTTGCCTGACATGGAAGCCCACGAATTTCTGCACTATGGATCTCTCGAGTATAGGAAAGAATGAAATACATCTTCAATATTCGATAGCCCTCCACTACTGGCAGATGCACTTAAATCTTCTTCTACATCTGATTGTGTATCGTAATCCAAACTTGTATCAAGCCGTTCACCAAAACCTTTCTCGGTAACACTTTTTGTTCGGTTTGCTGTCTGCCACTTATCGCGTAAATGGCTTAACAATGTCTCTACTTTTATTTTCCATTTTCCTTCTCCTCTGGTAAACCAAGTTGTTGATGTACGTTTTTTATTACTCCCTGGGTTTCTTTCTTTGTGCACTTTGTAAGATCCAAACTTCAAAAAGTTCCCTTTTCGATATGGGCATGTTTTCTGAAAATCAGTTATTATTTTTAAATAGGCAGATTCTGTCAGCTAATTCTTGCATTTATATATCATTAATTTCTCGACAAATAAGGAAAAATTAAAACTAGGCCGGATGAGGCCGGACAGCAAAAGTTCTGCCCCATAATAACGTATCAATAAGAGTAGTATAAATCGCATCGCGGAAAACAAAAATTAATGGTAATTTGTTATGATAATTAATGAAAGAAGATCAAACTTACCTTTCTGAAATAGGAAATAAATTGTTGTAACTGCAGTATTCATCCAAAGACGGGGTAATGAATTTGCGGCATGACATACCCTGATACAAACAATCCCTAATCCCTAAATGTTGACGTATTTGAGCCCAATTATTCTTGATTCGTAATCTATATACTATCTAAGTAAATACTGCAAGGTCCAATTGTGGGTTTGTTTTCATGAATTTTTCGAATTTTGTCAAGCTAGATCAGTTAAAAATACCGCTGTGCGACGCAATAAGCGGATTTTCTTTCTATGGTGGGAGAGATTACACGCGCTAAAACAAAAGCAAATGATTCTTAACAAATCTACGTTAAACGATGTTTACATAACACTTATCAGTTCTATTATCAGTTCTATGAGTTATTTTTAGTTTCTAAAGTGCCGAGGAAAACGTTTGTCGAAATTTATTTTCCGATGTGAGCTTTCCTAATGAGGATAAATGAGCAGCACGACTTTCCAAGCACAATAACCAAGTTCTAATTATACGAGGAAATGAGGACGAGTAAATGTGTACAGATTGAATAGGAAGAAACAGTTGAAGAATCCCTCGCCATTTCACACAACCAACAAGGGGAAATTAAATTAAGTCCTAACGCCAAGTTACAAGGAACGGTATATTTACGCCGTACAGTGGGGCCAAACTACATTTCGTGTATCAAAAAAGTCCGATTCGCAGGAACTGCGTCATCTTAGCGCGGTTCCGTTCTTATCTCTAGTGTTTATGAAGGCATAGAATAGAGACAGTTATTACTTTTTTTAGATCAATAGCGAAACACCTATCCAAATGAAATCTCAAACAAACCGGTCTTGAAAGGTCTTGATTTACAATATTACCTGTATGGGTCAGTTATCCCATAAGTCGGGCAGAAAGGCCTCCACACAGAGGCATTTGGAAAGCCTTGGGATCTCTCTCTTTGAACGCTACATTTTTAACAATAAATTGATCTTCTTATTTCACTTAATCTGTTTTATTGTCAAATACATTATCCGACTATAAGCAATTTAAAAATAACAAGGAATAAAACAGACAAAAAGAACCATTCGAATAAACGAAATCAATTACTTTAAAGTTTTAAGACACAAAAACCCGCCCAAAAGAAAAAAAACAAACCCATTTGAAGTTTTAAGCACTTATTTCTCCGATTGACATCGCCTAATTAAAACTTTCTTTAGAACCTTTTTTGTAGAGCATTTAGTAAGCTTTCGAATGGTAACCTTCTGCTTCCCAAGATTGTCAACGGTTTTCGAGATACTAACGAAAGTTGGTGCTAATGATCCTGGAAATAGATGCACAAAAAAAAACAAAAAAAAAAAAAAAACTAACGAAAGTATACAAAGTTACCAAAACTTTTCTTGTCTGTTAATAAAATATTTTATTCTAGCCCTTCCTTTACTCCAAACGTAACCAAAATTTCAACATATTAGTGTTGATAAAATTCGAACATGTAGAAAATGTTTCAACTGAATCCCATAATTCTAAGTACCAAAATCAAAGACAAAAAGAACAGTTCGAATGAGCGAAATCAATTACTTTAAAGGTTTAAGCACTTATTTCTCCGATTGACATCGCCTAATCAAAACTTTCATTAGAACCATTTTTGTAGAGCATTTAGTGAGCTTTCTAATGGTAATCTTACGTTTCGCAAGGTTCTCAACCTTTTTCGAAATATTAAGGAAAGTATACAAAGTTACCAAAATTTTTTAAGTCTGTTAATAAAACATTTTATTCTAACCCTTCCTTAACTCCAAACGTAACAAAAATTTCAACATATTAGTTTTAATGAAAGTAGAACATGCAGAAAATGTTTCAACTGAATCCCATGATTCTAAGTACCCAAACCAAAAACGGTATTCAAAAACAATTTTTCCAATTTCCTCGAAAACGGTTAAACCTATCGCCTTGAAAATTGTTTCATTCGTTTTCCTAGCCCAAGAAGCCTATAAAACGAGTACTTACAAGCTTATGAACTCAAAAACGTAAGCGTTACGATTTTTTTTGCGCAAATTTCGCCCCAAACGCCATCTTCCAGTGGGCGGATTCTGCTGGTTAACGAACTTGACCTTTCAAATTGGAAGACGGATTTTTGTACCAAATTTCATCACAATCGGACCATTAGGGAAGCCAGAAATGAGCGAACAGACAAAAATATATATATATATAAATATATACACACATATATATATATATATAAATATATACACACACATATATATATATATATATATATATATATATATATATATCTACAAATTTGAACCACCGTTATTTTCGGTCTCTAGGGGTTCTGAAACGCGAAATTTTCTAGTCGGCACTTCCGGATTGTTTCATTGTATCAACCTTATAAGCGGGGTTCCTCCCTATGGGGGAGGGAGGAACCGCGCTAAAAGATTTCAATGCATTTTTTTTTCTTAGACGAAAGCTAATAAAATTTGGAACAACTCCGTCTAGCCATATATTTGTTCTTTGTTTCCCCTGTTCATTAAATTGTGGGTAATAATTCACGAACTTTTACAACTGAACATGAAATAATATTTTAGTTTTCATCTAACTTAATACCAGCACGGAGATCGTTCAAATTAAATATTCAAAACCTGATTAGACTGAAAAAATCAGACTGACATCTTCAAAACGTAAATCTTAATTCAACAATGAGATTAATTTAAATAATATGATTTTTGAATGATATGAAAATCGATTTTGATTTCTTCCAAGTCTAATCAGGGTTCGAATGTTTAATTTCAACGGTATCAATGCTGATATTAAGTTAGATGAAAAATGAAATATTATTTTATGTTCAATTGTAAAAGTTTGTAAATTATTTACACGTGATTAAACAAAAATATGGCTAGACAAAGTTATAAATTTGATTAGCATTCATTAAAAACAAAAAAACAAAAACAAAACAAAAAAAAAATAAATAAAAATAAATTGCATTGAAATCGGTTATGATTTTGAGGCTGTAACCTTTTTTGAAACACGAAATGTCTTTTGGCCCCATTGTGCGCCGGCCCTGAACAAAAGGGCAATAGAAAGTGTTACCAGCTTGCGGAGATCATCAGGCAGTCTGTAGTTCTTTCGGTTCGAAATAAAAACACCCACAGAGCTTACATTCGATTACTTTTTAATGTTTTTTTTTTTTATCCTACCTTATGGAAAGGCAAACTCACTGTTTTTTTTATCCTACCTTATGGAAAGGTAAACTCACTGTTTTTTTATCCTACCTTATGGAAAGGTAAACTCACTGTTTTTTTATCCTACCTTATGGAAAGGTAAACTCACTGTTTTTTTATCCTACCTTATGGAAAGGTAAACTCACTGTTTTTTTATCCTACCTTATGGAAAGGTAAACTCACTGTTTTTTTTATCCTACCTTATGGAAAGGTAAACTCACTGTTTTGGATTTTTCTTATATTTGTGCGTATTTCCTTTCTTCTTTCAGATATTTATTGCTTACTAAATCTAGAAGTTTTCCAGTAAGTAGTGAATCTCTAGCCAAATAGGGGCTAAGGAAACAATTTCACAGCAATCAAAGGAAACAATTGAACAGTTTCTGAGCAATCCTTTCTTATTCAATAAAAAATATGTCGACGTTAAAAAAACAGAAAATTGGACATAACTCCTTTTCCCTTCGGAATCGGGCCATACTTCAAATGTACTTTTTTGTTGAAATTATGTTTAGAATCACCTCTTAGAGGTTGGTAACTTAGTGTCCGTTTACAGCTGACACTTCTCGCGGGAAATATACCTCAGGTATCGGATAGATAATCGTTTGAATGTTTACATACTCACAGAAATAGCTAGACATTTATATCATGGATATGTATACGACAGTTCTGGATTTGGTAAAATTTGTGATAAATATACGGCCCGTTTACACACATGTATTTGTGTCCTGTGTCGTACAAAATCAGTGATTTACTCATCTGTTGGTATATAAGTGTCGACAATACATGTAGTTGCCAAGATATTTATGACTGACATTAAGTTCTTCTCTTTTAGCACTTTCCTCCGAAGGAAAGTAGCTATTGAGGTTGGACTCATGACGGAATTTTTGAAAAATTTCTTCAAATCTTTATCGATCCTACCTAGTAGGCACCGAAAATGACCCCCGTTAAAATTTATATATATATATATATATATATATATATATATATATATATATATATATATACATATATGTGTCTGTTAACACGATAGCGGCCAGAGTTTTTGTTTTTTCGTCACGAAACTTGGTATATAGCATTCAATTAGCAAACGATTGAACGAGTTCGTTAACCACCAAAGTCGGTCCACCTGAAGGGGGGGTTTACCCTGAACCGAAAACACTAATTTGACCATGTCAGCCGTAATATTTGTTATATTTCAACGAAACTTGGTATTCGTAGTGGTAATATAGAAAGAAAAGTGAGATATAAAAATGAACTAAATCGGTTCATTAGAAGGGGAGGTTTACTCCGGACCCACAATACCAATTCGCCACTACCAGCCGTGATTTTAGGTATATTTCGACAAAACTCGGTATTCGTAGTGGTAATCCACAGGTAAATATGTGTTGTAAAAATAAACTAAATCGGTTCATTAGGAGGGGGGGGTGGGGTTTACTCCGGACCCACAATACCAATTCGCCACTAACAGCCGTGATTTTTGGTATATTTCGACGAAACTCGGTATTCATAGTGGTAATCTACAGGTAAATATGTGTTGTAAAAATAAACTAAATCGGTTCATTAAAAGGGGGGTTTACTTTGGACCCAAATTCCTAATATACTCATACCGGTCGTAATTTCTACTTTATTGTAACGAAACGCGGTATACGTCGTGGGTAACTCATGAGAAAGAAGTGTTGTAAAAATGAGCTGAATCGGTCAATCGGAAAGCGGGGGTTTAATTTGTAATATATTTCAATAGAAAAGCCCGCCTGACGTAGGTTCACAAAACCGCCGCAAGGAGCGCTTTCTACTACTAGAGTGACTGTATCCTGTTCCTGCGATAGATCAAAATAGGATAATATGAGGTTTTTTGTATTTATTACGTAGTGTAATAGGTACCATGTGTAAACATAACTCTGGAAGCACATTAATAATTGATCAGTTGCTCATTACAAATTTAAAAGAGAACTATTCATGTTTTTATTTTATTTATGTAAGATATTTTAAGCAAATTGTTCTGGAAAGCAGTCTACACTACCCAAATTCTGAGGAAAGTGCTTAGTTATGCAGCTCCTGCGTGACGGACTTCAAATGTACTTTTTTGTTGAAATTATGTCTAGAATCACCTCTTAGAGGTTGATTCCGTTTACAGCTGACACTTCTCGCGGGAAATATACCTCAGGTATCGGATAGATAATCCTTTGAATGTTTACATACTCACAGAAATAGCTAGACATTTATATCATGGATATGTATACGACAGTTCTGGATTTGGTAAAATTTGTGATAAATATACGGCCCGTTTACACACATGTATTTTTGTCCTGTATCGTACAAAATCAGTGATTTACACATCTGTTGGTATATAAGTGTCGACAATACGTGTAGTTGCCAAGATATTTATGACTGACATTAAATTCTTCTCTTTATAATCACTGTTTACACCCGATGGTATAGAAGTGTCGACAGTTATTGCTCGTGATAGAAATATATATCTCAGGCATAAATTCTTCGCAGTTTACCTTAGGGTGCGTTTACATCTGACACTTCTCGCAGGAAATATATGTCAGGTGTCGGATAGATATTTTCTTGAAGGTTTACATACTGACAGAAATAGCTTGACATTTATGTCATGGATATGTATAGGACAGTTCTGGATTTGTTCTAATTTGCGATAAATTCACCAAAAGCACAAATAATCAGTGTTTACATCTGTTGGTATAGAAGTGTCGACAATACAGCTAGAAGCCAAGATATTTATCTCTGAAATTAAATTCTTCTCTTTTTAATCAGTGTTTACACCTGACGGTATAGAAGTGTCGACACTTATAGCTCGTGATAGAAATACATATATCAGACATAAATTGCTCATGGTTTACACTAGTCGCAATTTCTGTCTGATATAAATTTCCTGCAATAACTAGCAAGTGTAAACCCACCCTTAGTCATAATTTCTTTCTGACATAAATATCTGCAATAACGATGAGGTGTAAAGGCACCCCAAGACCTGAATCATCCTGTATATTTCTCTCTTCTCGCTTTAGCTGTCTCAAAAATGGACCAATTTTATTTTTTTAAGACGCTTCTGCATCAACGGGCCAGATGAAATAAACTAGTTTGGATTTCAGCGGGATGGCCACGTCACCAAGAGAAGACCCGAACAGCACAGATTTTAAGATAAATTTGCCAAAGGTCAACCCTTGTGTCGTTGGGCTTGGATGAAAGAGGTAATTTGTGGTTGGATATATAGGTGGAGGCGTTGGATAGCTAGAACTCCCCTCCACTTCCTAGGGATTGGATAAATGGAATAGTTAGGGGAGGTTTCCTGCACACCGCTCGCTCATATCAGCTGGAAAGAGATCAATTTAATTTTGTTCCGCTGGTTGGGGGTTGGTCTATTGTCCCTCAAGTGGTTACTTGGTCTCGAGAAGGCCTGTACACGGCAGGGCAGACTCTCGACCCAATCCTCGGGCCCCTCCTTTTTAGAATTTGCATTACCACAATTGGATTCGGATCCAAACGGAATTGTACAACCAAATGTTTTCAACACTTGGAGTACCTCTCGGATTTTTTTGTCTTTTTGTTTCATTCTCCGGTTTTTTTACTTATCTCTTTTTTGTACAAGTGGTTGGGTTTTTGTTCTCCGCGGAGAAAACATTTACATTTTAATTTAGTTGTCTTCTTCTGTTGTCATTTAACTTTTGTTTATACTTTCAATTCGTTATTTTTTTGGAAAAATTAACTCATCACGCTTTGATATGAAGCACAGTAGCATGATGGGCAAAGCATTCCAGCCAAACATGTCATAGTGAAACGCATATTTTTTTTTTTAATTATAGTACCCTTATGGCGAAGGAGTTTTTTTTTATGCACAACCCATGCCATTTTTGGCATATCTTGTGCGTATAAAATATTTTACATATAATTTCTTGTTGATTCAAGTTATTCCAATTTTGCTGTATTTATATACAGAATATAAAAATTCTTATTAACAACAATTAAAAGAACAAAACTAACACTTTATTACATAAGAGCCTGCGCGCTCTCGAAACCTCACACCACTGGATTTTTTGTTTGGCGGAGCATAAAAAGAAAAACATCTATGCAAGGCCAGTCAATGATCTTAGTTCCTTACGATTTTTTTTTGTTGCAATAAATACAATTTTTAATGCTGAGCACATTCACCTAAGCTGAATTAGCACTTCTTTAACAAAAATACTATTTAAATAAATTCAAGTGCCTTTTTTTTTTTGAATTTCAGATGAGGAATACATGCAAATGAAAACGTATTTTTACAGAGAGCTACTTGACGCATCGAAACCCCGTTTGCACGATTCTTCCTTGTTTTGTTAGCACATTCTAAAAGTATAATGCAAAATATGGGTAAAGACGAAACCCTTCCCTTCAAATGCCTATTGGCCTTAGGAGTGTTATTTTCTCATTGCCGATGACACAATTTTATAGATCTCGACGAGAACTACAACTTTGCCCATATGAAAAATGTTGATATCTCAAACCGTTTAGTAGTTATTTCTGGTGGCTTACCTGGGCCACCCTGTATATATATATATATATATATATATATATATATATATATATATATATATATAAAAGGATATTTGTTTGTTTTATATTATTTCCTTTTAACTATTAGAAATACCCAAACCTCAATTTTGTAAATAAAGAACATCCTATTCTATTTTAACTGTTATTGTAGCGCAAACAGTTAATTATCATAATATTGTCTAAGGAGGCTTGTAAGAAGGGAAGATTATGATAAATTACTCGCCGAGCCTTTGAATGGACTTCTTCAATTGTGTTTGACACTTAGGTAAGAAGCAGGAGCCTACTAAAGCAAGTCGGGAGGGCGATCCTATCTCCTAGCCGAGGCTGCTTTGTTATATTTGGGCAAAGTTGCTATGAAGAAGGAGTTAGGAAGCTGTAGAAGAGGAGGGACCTCTTTATCTCTCTCCTTTGTCCTCCTTAGGAGCCTTTATTAAGGATTGCTTAATTAAATTCCTCCTGCCGGCCCGACTCAGCCCCAGCTCTCATAACAATTCGTCCTTGAACTGTATTTCAGCGGGAAAGTCTCTACTCGTATCTACCTCCTCGTCTACTCTCTGTTCTAGATTCAGCTCAACCCTTTCCCTCTTACTATCGTTTCAAAACTATTTATCCCGCCTCATATATACTATCTATCACGAATATGTATATGCGTCGAATAGCTTTACGGAAAGTGGTAGGGGAGCTCAGCTTTTGGCATGTTTTCCCCCTCACTCCGTAAGTTGATCTGCTGCATGGGCGTATATAAGAGGGGCTGCACCCCCCCCCCCCCCCACAAATTTTGATTTGATCGGTAAAAATGTGTCATAAAACCCTTAAATATAAATTAAATAAGATCACTTAGTTCATCAAAAATATTTTATTTTGGGTATAATAGCTATTTAGTTGGCTAAAACTATTCCAAGTTCTAAATTGTTAGTATTCTATTGCCCGGAAATGGTCTCAGCCATACCCCTACCCGAAATTATTTCCTATATGCGCCCTTCGAAAAACTTTACTAATCAATTTACCTTTAAAATACCATAGGTCACGAAAATATTTTTTTTATTTTTTTTTTATTTTTTTTTTACGGCGCATAGCCATTTAGGCCATTAGCGCCGACATCTAGGGTGCAGTGAGGAATTTTCCTAACGAGCCGTGGGATGAGAAAATTCCTGCTTCTGGTAGGCTTCGAACCCACCATATCCTGCACATGAATCTAAGGCGTTAACCACTAGACCACAGAGAGACCCCTCAAATTCGTATATATATATATATATATATATATATATATATATATATATATATGTATATATATATATATATATATATATATATACATACATACGAACTTGACATTCCATAGGGTTCTTTTCTGCGGAGGAACCGCGCTAAAATTGCCGCTTGTAGAAATCGGCCGTGAAAAAAGAGGGTTTCCGGTCGACAGACAGAGCGCTGCTATTTCGTTTTCGAAGAGTTAAAACCTTTTTCTTTTCTTTTTTTTTTTTTTGCATACGTTTACATCCCTTATAAAACATGTGAAGTAAGGAATTGATTCAATTTTTTATACGCAAATTGGAGAAAACGATTTTGATATTAATCAGACTGGGTAGTTTTACCCTTTAAGAAAATCCAATAGGCAACAATTATCCACCTGTTCTTATTGCCAAGTGATTTCCAGAATAAGCGAAACTCATCGGACTGCGGTACTGGGCTGAAGGGAGCCGAAGTTCCTAGCGTAGCCTCAGGGAAAGGGATTTAGGGGGAGTGGTGAAGAAGATAGAGAAGATTCTGGAAGGAAATGAACCTTGGTAGGTCTGCTACTGAAAGGAAATCCCTACACCTCCAAGTCTAGGGAGTGAAGCCAGCCGATAAATCCGGCAAAAACCATCCTAAACTCCAATCTCTTTCTGGATGCAACTCCCTCGCTCTGTTCCTTTCTTCTTTCTTCGTCTTAGCTCTTGATTGAACTCTCAAAGACATTAATAATTAATACTCTCATGACAGCATAGGAATACTAGCGAACTATACTTTCTCTTCAATCAGCACCTTAAGACATTCACTTCTTAAGGATACCGAGACACATGAATATATAGGGAAATGAAGTTGCTGATCGCCGAAATCATTCAAAGCAGCACACCTCCTGGAGGACGCAATCAACCCCAAATCCATCGTACATGCAGGGAAGTTTCTCAACGGGCCCTGAAATGAGAAAAATCCCTGTTGCAGGTGGGACTCCTACACGGCCCGGCTTATTCAAACTAGACATGCGCGCCGAGGCTGAATTTTCAGGCGGCGGCGCGCCGGACTAAAATGGCCGGCGGCGGCGGCGCGCGCGGTGTGGGGTATTTTTTGAACCCCCAAGTGAGATGTTAAAATTTTTATAATAGTATATATATATATATATATATATATATATATATATATATTGTCCGCTATTTCACAGGCTCAAAAATGGTCCGATTTTGATGAACTTTGGTACGAAAATCGTCTAATTTGAAACGTCAAGTTCGTTAGCCGAATCCGCCCTCCGGAACATGGGTTTTGGCACGAAATTTACGCGAAAAAAACCGCAACGGTTACGTTTTCGGGTTTATATGCTTGCAGATACTCGCGTAATATGTTCCGTAACATACGATGACAAATGAAACCATTTTTAAGGCGATATCTGTAACAGTTATTGAGATAAGTGGAACAAACTCATTTTGCGGTTTGAGTACATGAAATCGTGGGATCCCATTTAAATTTGTTCTATGTGTTTGAAACTCATCTAAACTAAGATGTTGATTACATTTGGAGTGAAGAAAGTATTCGAAAAAAATATTTTATGAGTAGACATGAAAAATTTTGGGATCTTCGTATTTTTTAGTAAATATCTTTAAATCGGTTGGAAACTCGTGGCAAGGGGAAGGTTCCTATTCGAAAGCTTACTAATGTCTCTACATAAATGATTATAAAATAATTTTCCATGGGGCGATGTTAATCGGAGAAATGAGGGCTTGATACTTCGAAAGCGTTTGCTTTGTTCTTTTGAACGGGGTTTTGTGTTTGTTTAACTCACTTGTTTAATAAATTGTAATTATCAGAAAAATTAGTCTATTAGTAAAAGAAAGCAAGAAAATGAGAAACTTAATGATATACTCGTAATGTTTTCGGAGGGCGAACGTTGTGTTGGTGTGGGAGTCTTAGGATACTGTCAGTTTCCTGTTGTGGCACCTTAAACTTCCTTCTCTTTGAGATTTTATATAATTTTTTTAACGTATGATCAAACCCTACCAATAACTGTATTTATTCCTTTACTATTAGCGCTAGAGATATGAAAGGAACCATGCTAAGATGACCCAGTTCCTGCGAGTGGGAAGTTTTTTTTTTTAGTTTTTCTCTTCAATTACGAGGTTTCCAAAACGTCTCCCACAAAAGATGAATTTATTCGTTGAGTTAAAGACAGGGCCGCCACATCGGAAGGGGGGGGGGACTGTTATCCCCGGGCACCGCAGGAGCTTCGCTAATTGGAAAAAATTTTATAGGTGTCAAATTGATTTGAGAAATATAGGTCGGTTTCGCCGATATTTGTTGGAATGGGATCTATATTTTTTTAATGATCTTAAACATTGTTTTTTTTTTTTTTTGTGTTTTTAACGGCGTATCGACATTAGGGATATTAACGCCACGTAAACATTGTTATTCCAAATTATATTGCGAGTACAAAAATCACGCCCCCCCCCCCGAAGACCACGAGCCCCTGACCAATTGGCCTCTGTGCTCCCGTGAGCCAGGGGCGTATATAAGGGGGGGGGTTAAGGAGGCTGCAGCCATGGTAATAATATCAGTTAATTAGAATTTTGCCAGCTTTGTGCTATTGTTGAGGATTGAAGAAAATGAAATAGAAACTTCACTCCAAACGGCGTTTATTCCCATTTCGTTAAAAACTTTTCAAAGATGAAAATAATTTGCCAATGTCCCCAATGAGAAAGTACTTGAATTTTCAGTTTTGTGGATTTCAAATCCCAATATGTTCACGCTTCTTGTAATAAGATTTTTTAAAAAAATGATTTTAAGTACATATTACACCTTTCGTAAATCAATACATTGTAGATAAGTATACATTTCAACCACGATCAATCAATATTGGGGGCCCGTGATCAAAATCTGGTTCTGGGCCCGGCTCTGAGATTTGACGGCCCTGGTTAAAGAGTATGTTTACATAAAATTCTTTTATTTTATGCTCTTCAGATACAAGCTTTGACATTTTCTAATCAATGATCACAACACACAATCGTTTTTCGATCAGAAGGTAAGCTCAAAATGGCGCCGGCCGATCACCATGCAGTACAATCGCCGATTTCCTTCCCTCAATCGGCGCGCCGACTGAATAGGCTCGGCGGCGGCGGCGCCGCAAAAACCCGGCGTGGCGAAGTGGCGCCGGCGCGGCGCGCATGTCTAATTCAAACCTCCGTACTCTCTGCTATGAAACTGCACCTGAAGACTTCTTCCATATAATCCTACACGGCCCGGCTTATTCAAACCTCCGTACTCTCTGCTATGAAACTGCACCTGAAGACTTCTTCCATATAATCCTACACGGCCCGGCTTATTCAAACCTCCGTACTCTCTGCTATGAAACTGCACCTGAAGACTTCTTCCATATAATCCTACACGGCCCGGCTTATTCAAACCTCCGTACTCTCTGCTATGAAACTGCACCTGAAGACTTCTTCCATATAATCCTACACGGCCCGGCTTATTCAAACCTCCGTACTCTCTGCTATGAAACTGCACCTGAAGACTTCTTCCATATAATCCTACACGGCCCGGCTTATTCAAACCTCCGTACTCTCTGCTATGAAACTGCATGTCTTATTGTGAGCATTGAAATATTTGTTTACTCGCTTCTGGAAGTACAAACAATGGTTCGCTTCTTCCAAATATTTCATTATTTTTATTTTGTTTTAATTTTATCGTTTTATTCAACTTTTATAGAATTATCCGTGTCAACAAACTTGACGATTGTACTAATGATTTATGTACAGATAAACAAATTTAAAAAAATATAACGAGAATTACACGAAAAGACGCTATAAATACTTTGGACTACACAAAACCCAGTGATGATATTAATAAACAAATAGGGTCCCTTTTGTTTTGTTTTTTTTTTTGGCTCAGGATTTAGGTTAGAGGTATCGGATACGGTTCTATTCGATTCAGCGAACCCTGAAATACACAGGTGAAATTCTAATAAGTTGTTTACAAAGAATATACGAACTGGTAGAGAATTTAGGGCGCAAAAAGTAAGTAATACAAACCATTGAGGGTCGCAGTATTTTTTACTTCTCTCATAAACTATTGTTTCAGCCAGAGCTGGAGAAGGAAATGGAATTTTTTTTCTACCTCAGTTTTTTTTACAAATATGTTTTTTTCTTTTCAACAAATAAATGGTAATAACAGTGGCTAGCGGTCCGGGAAGGAATAAAGGGTTGTTAGAGGGAAAGAGCGAAGGTTGAATGGAGGGATTGTGCAGGGATTGTCCCATTAGTAAGTGATATCTGCCTTGACGTGTGAGTTTGAATGAGAAATATCAGGGATCTGTAGTTACCTGCTCCCAGAGATGCAACTGCTCTGATATTATTTACATTGCTCCACCTCTTCAAAGAGTTCCTACACAATGCTTCTTTTCAGCTCGGCCTTTTCTCCCGTCCCAACGATTATTAAACATAACTTGTCCGCTTTTGTCTCTGATGCTGTTCCCTCTTTCATCTTGTCAAGCGGTTGGATGAGCTTCTGATATACCCCCCTCGCTCCTTTTCTCGACCACTCGCCGCTGCTTTTATACCGGAGTGCTATAACACACTCCCTAATTGGGATGCTTACACAATCACGCAACTTAGGAAACGCCTGCGCTACGATCCCACTGCAGCATGGCTAATACTATTTATATGGATTCTTTGGCCTGTAACATCTACCTTGAGGTTCTAATTCAACGTCAAGTATTTCCAAAGTGTTTGGTGAAAAACAGTACCTTATAATGGGAGTCACTTTAGAACAAATTTGAAATTTTTAAATGTCTCATATCGGTGGCCGGGTGGCCGTGAGCACTTAACACTCCGTGCCAAAGGGTCATGAGTTCGATTCCCACTAGGGGTGGTGGCTTTTCTTTAGAAAAAAGAAAAGGCATCAGCCCTATCCTGGGTAGAAAAGGGTGGTAACCTATAGATAACCCGTCCTAAAATTCGTAGTTGATAATAAATGGACGTTAAAAATTAATAAAATAAAATGTCTCATAGCCAAATCCAATTATTGTCTCCATAACAATATTTTCCCCAAAAGCATTATTCCTTCCGAATAGTTTAACTGTGTGCTCTGAGTTGCATCTAAAACTAAATAATAATAAATATATTGTGTAATAATAATTCGCCATCGAGTGGGTTCACATTAGTACACGGCCATTTTCGATGGGGAATCCTATGTTACGAGTCTCATTCCAGAATTACAGAGTACATTATCTCATAGGAGCATTCGATGGGGAATCCTATGTTACGAGTCTCATTCCAGAATTACAGAGTACATTATCTCATAGGAGCATTCGATGGGGAATCCTATGTTACGAGTCTCATTCCAGAATTACAGAGTACATTACCTCATAGGAGCATTCGATGGGGAATCCTATGTTACGAGTCTCATTCCAGAATTACAGAGTACATTACCTCATAGGAGCGTTTGATGGGGAATCCTATGTTACGAGTCTCATTCCAGAATTACAGAGTACATTACCTCATAGGAGCATTCGATGGGGAATCCTATGTTACGAGTGTCATTCCAGAATTACAGAGTACATTACCTCATAGGAGCATTCGATGGGGAATCCTATGTTACGAGTCTCATTCCAGAATTACAGAGTACATTACCTCATAGGAGCATTCGATGGGGAATCCTATGTTACGAGTGTCATTCCAGAATTACAGAGTACATTACCTCATAGGAGCATTCGATGGGGAATCCTATGTTACGAGTCTCACTCCAGAATTACAGAGTACATTACCTCATAGGAGCATTCGATGGGGAATCCTATGTTACGAGTCTCACTCCAGAATTACACCGTACATTACCTCATAGGAGCATTCGATGGGGAATCCTATGTTACGAGTCTCATTCCAGAATTACAGAGTACATTACCTCATAGGAGCAAAATTCGTCAGTTTTATTATTTGAAAATTAGAGTCTTACAAAAAATAATTTCTTGAACAAAGCATTCTTTTATTTGCAAAAGTATTCATATTTACATTTTAAAGTTAAGAAACATTAAGATACAAAGGAAAATTTAAAGTTTTTGTATTAGTTACATACTATGAAAAATGGCCTTTTTTTTTTTTTAAATGTCAATGTAGAATATTTCCCTTGTACACTGTAAGCTGCTTTGCCACAACGCATCACATCTCCATTTTTTTTAACTTCTTCATCTCCGAAAACATCAAGCCTCTCTGCAGGGATCGAAATAGTTATTTTTATATCGAAAAAGTTAAAATTTAACTGTTAAAGAAAAACTATTATTTTATAAGCTAAAAAAAAGCAGATTTAAGAGTAAAAGTTATTTAGGAACTTCTAAAATTAGGTACATGAAAATAAAAGTTAAAGTAATACTTTTATATTTTTTTCAATGTGAAATAAAAGTTTCAAGTATTTTAAACAAGAATTTTAAGGTTTCGTTGGTTTAGAATACCTGGAATACTGGGAAGAAAGAAAATACACACTTCCATACCTATATTAACTAGGACTTATCCTACACCCCCAGCCCAGCCACTCAAGTAAGTGTAAGAGCCTTTTCAACCCTAAAGTATATATTAAATGATTATAAATATAATCAAATTTCCACAAACTTACAGGATCAATTATTATAGAAATTGAATTAATTCTTCAAAATAAATGAAATGTTGTTGGTTTAAAAATTTGTTTTTGTTTATTTAATGAAATATATTTGTTGATACAAAACAAAAAATAAACATGAGTAGCTTTAATCTATTCGGGGGTCTTTTTGCAAAGACCACACCCAGTTACTTTTGAAGTAGCAGTAGTGATTTATAACAGTTACTCGTACTTGCTGATAAGCTTATTGATTAGCTTACAGGTTCTTTGCTGGTTATCTATTACTACTTGACTCGTTATCTACGGCTATAATTCATATTAGATAATGGCAAGCAATATTTATTAATAAAAAGGTTAATATGATCAAAATCAATTCTCTCAACTACGAAAAAAGTTATTAAGCATTAAAGTTTACTGTTTTGCAGGTTATGAAGATAACATAAACAATGATATTTGTAAACAGACATATTTTATTTCTTTTCTCTCTCTTTTTGGATAGTTTACATTTATTTAGCATTTTCGGCATAAGTGCTAGGCGTTTCCGTTCGCTACGCTCGCTCAAGAAGATATCAAAACTCTAGTCAATCCAACTCGCTAAAATTAATAAAATTCAATTAATTTTAGCGACTCTAGTCTATCCAACTCTCTAAAATTAATATTTCCGAGTAAGAAACCAATCGCTTTTCCTTTCTCAGGAACATTGCGAACTAATTGTAAAAGTCACATTTATCTCACTAACATAAACAGAGCTTTTCATAAACAAAAGCTAATTCACTTTACTCCCAGCAAGAACCAATACAATTGCTCATCGGAATCCTCTAATAGGAAGGCAAAGGAGTTATGCGCATGCGCTGAATCACTAATACAATCACTACTGCTAGTTCAAAAGTAACTGGATGTGGTCTTCGCAAAAAGACCCTTTATTCGTTTAAACGGATTCCTATTAAGTATTTTAATAACAATTACTTTAAAATTTTTATTACTTAAGTTGAAAAATAACAGTTTTTTTTTTGTCTCTGTAGAGAACCCTAGCTAATTTGGATTCTCGATTGTGACAGGTTGTAGAAGGAGTGCGTGTTAAGAGATGTGAAGTAGGGGAATGAGAAATCCGTGGGTGTATACTAGCCTCATAGCCTTCAGATGTTTGGCCCGCCGGCACAGGATGGTATACGAATCCATGAATAAATCATGAACACAGAACTATGGGTGTGTGTTGACGAAGTTTCCTCAAGTCACGGTCCGAGCATCTACAGATCTTCACCGACCAGAGTGTCCTTTCCCAACTATGGGCCACAAAAAAATATTCCCGTAGCCTAGATATACAGTAACCCCTAGAACAAACTTATGCACCTTCGAGCCGAAAAGATAGGGTTACAGCATTTTCTAGAAGAAACTTATTTGCTTTTAAAGAACTTTCTATATCTAATAGTCCAAGAGCTAGCAACGCGCGGTTCATGAAGTGTTTTATGGTGCATCTCTTGGGTATATAAGAAGGTAAATATCTATTGGCTAGACTTACCTTGGGACACCAGGTTCTGCGCATAGGGGAAAGGTGTTAAATGGTGATGGGCCATTCTCTAATATAAATCGATCTTTTGAATCGATTCGAATCGAAATGAAAAGATCGATCCACAAAAAAGATCGGCGAGCTCAGATCGGTTCAAAAAATCCATCTTCTAGGCTCAGAAGATCGATCTACGATATGGATCGATCTTCGATATGGGTCGATTACACGATTACTTACAATTACCTACGAAATTCGTATTTCATTCCGATTCTCATTCGAGAATCGCCCATCACAGCTACAAATCGACCTAAATAAGTCGATTTGAATACTTGATAATATGAAAAACATATCTATAACCTAAAATTAGAAACATTTAAAACTATTTTTCATAAAAAATAATACAGAATGAACTACTATTGTTACATTATATTAAAACATAATGGTATTATTACTTATATATGTTCATCAAATGAAAAAAAAATAATAGAAATAGAGAAAAATAGCTATACAAATTAAGGGCACAATTAGAAACCACACTTTTATTATGTACCTTCTTCCGAAACTGAAGGTATTGAGTCGTTGTATAATGTTGTGGAGACCCGGTGGCCGTGAGGGTTAAGGCGTGAGCACTTAACACTCCGTGCTAAAGGTCGTGGGTTCGATTCCCACTAGGGGTGGTGGCTTATCCTGGCTAGAAAAGGGTGGATAACCCGTCCTAAAATTCTGAATTAATAATAAATGGACGTTAAAATTAAAATTAAATTAATGTTGTTGTTGTATTATAAGTCGGACCATTTCCGGGGTATGGAATACTAACAATTTAGAACTTTGAATAATTTTAGGCAACTAAAACGCTATTACAACTAAAATAATATATTTTTTATGAACTAAGTGATCTTATTTAATTTATTTTTAAGGGTTTTATGACACATTTTTACCATCAACTCAAAATTTCGAGGGGGGAGGGTGCAGCCCCCTCAGCCCCCTCCCCCTTTTATATATATATAGTTGGCCTTATATAATGTTTTTAGTCCTATGTTAGTAATATATTCATAAGCATACCCAAACACAAACTTACACACATAGACACAGATACTGTATGAAATAATAAAATTTAAATAAAAATTAATGAAAATAAATTCATCTTCTATGCATTAAATTTAATGAATATTTCTATACACATTCTAAATATATAATACAATTTCATAAATAAGATGTAAGTATTAAAATTATATTTACTTAGAGAAAACAGTGCAAACAAAGAAACGGATTGCTTAATATTAACTGTTGGTTTTTATTTGCAATTCTAGGTTGTTTTTGGTTTTTTTTTTATTTATTTTTATTATTATTATTATTATTATTATTATTATTATGTCAATCATAAATTAATGACACTCTCAATTTGAAGGAGTTTTTTTATGTAATTATAAATGTGTATATATTCAATTTTTGAGGCACTGTTTAAGATTTGGTGTAATTGGGAATTTACTCCTTTCAACATTAATCGTTTAACTTCTTGATTTTTTAAATTTATAAAACCGATTAATTTGCACATGCACATATAAAAACCAAACCCAAACGTAAGAACAATGTTATTTTATTTTATTTTTTTTTTAATAATTATTTTATGAGCTTTTCGCAACTATAGCGACTTGCTCAGAACAAACATTACACATATATACATACATACACATCTACATGCATATATACATGGGTACAAATGGTTATTACATATGTGCATACAAACACATTATTTATATATATACATCAACATCAACAATATATACATCATCATTATTATATAAATACATCGAATTATACAAATATACATTACACTATGTTTATATAGATTATTCTACTTCTAGACATAGGAGAATACTATTCTACTTATTTCTTTAATCATACAAATAGTAGGATATACGAACACATTATACAGATTAAGATATAATAGAATAAATACATTAAATGCATACAAATATAAATACAAAATATATAAATACAAAATGCATACAAATATGCATGCACACATGTACACACCTGCATACACACACACACACACACACATGCATTTCATATTATTTTTTTTGTATATAAATAAACAATGGTATATTTTTTATATAAATAATAATGGTATATATAAACAAATCTCTATGGGTTGTTTTCACTCTTCTTCCTTTCTAAATTTATGCTATAATCTGGTTAGTAAGTTGGTCTTGTTTAGGTAGTTCAATATCTCATCGATATATTTGCTTCCATCGCCGAGTAATTCAGTCATATTGTAAGGTAAGTCATAGTTTTGTCGCTGTAAACATTCAGTAAGTATGTGCTTTATAGTCAGCGGTGTGTTACACTGTGTACATGTCGGTCTGTACTGTCTTGTCATGAGATAAGAGTGTGTCAGTCGGGAATGGCTAATTCTTAATCGGCATAATATCACTTCGTCTCTTCTATTATGCCTTTTGCTTGAAGGCCATTCACTTACTGTTCGTTTGATTTCTCGAAGTTTGTTATCCGTCGTCATGTGCCAGGCTTGGTCCCACTTCTCTGTAGTAAATCTTCTGGCTTCAGTTTGCATTTCTTGTAATGTAACTCCGTGTATGCCCAGTCGGTTTTGCCTTGCCGTCGTCCGAGCCAGTACGTCAGCTTGACTGCTTTGTCCTATGTCCTCATGTCCTGGGAGCCAATATATTGTTATTTCTTTATTTGTTCGGTTTATCAGTTCTAGTATGTTCATAATGATGGGATTGTCGTTGTACATGTTTTGTAGTCCATGTATTGAGCTGAGTGAGTCCGTAAAAATTGTTATTTTTGGTTGTTGAATGTTGTGCGCATTTTCCAGGGCAAGGTGAATGGCGTGCAGCTCAGCAGAATAAATAAGAACAATGTTATAACAGTGGTCTCATCCCAAATGTCTCATAGTGCCCCAAACAACCCTAATGTTATCGGTTCTTATATATTTTGAATGATAACGATATAACATCCACCGTACTAGGCTTTGAGACAAAAGAACGGCATCGAAAGGGAATCAATACAAGCTGGTTTGAAGAGTGTATGCGGCCTGGTGTTGGGAGGGGTTGGGAGGGGTTAGGTAGAGGGTAGAGAAGGCGTCAACCACCTAGACGAGTGTTTGTATGAAAATTGGTTTGGCTCTGGTTCAGGGAGACTGTTTCTTGGAGGCGGGGGTAAAGCGATTCCATCTCTCGCCTCGGGATCTTATTTCCCCACCGATATCCTGGTTATAATAAAAAGGAGCTTGGAGAAGCCTGCCTCTGACACTGACTCCGACATAACATTGTCGTCAGAATTTCCATTACCTCACACTTCCCACCTCCGCTCGCCCGTCCACATCTACATGACAATATATCTACTTTCACACAGACTTTCCTCCTTCATTTGTTAAGAATTAAATTTTGAAGTTTAACCAAATGAATCTGGCCTAACTAGAACTGTATCTTCTCTCAATTTATCCATAATGTCCTAATACAAGACACTAAGGAGGCTATCTCCACACACAGTGGATTAAAGTGAGAAAAATGAAGTTCGCTGCCCAAATGATTTTGGGTGCTGTAAACCAGAGGAGGACACAAATCAACTCAACGATTGACAAATCGATTAAATTTTACTTGTGACTAATCAATCATGGGGTAAAATATTATCAGAATTAGTCACGATTAAATTATTCTCGTTAATGATTAGTCATAAGTCATATTAGTCATTAATCATAGGTGAAATTATTTATCAATCTATCCGTTAGTCGTCAATCATTGACAGTCTGTAGTAAATATTGTCATGACAAACGCTGTAAATACTTTCGGTATTAGGGTAATACCTACTTATTATTTTTTTTTTCACTAAGCGATACCTTGTGGTGATGCAAAGTGATACATAGGCGCTGTGCTAAGAGATAGTTTGCCTTCACGGTAGTGAGGAATGCTTTGGCGTTTTGCTTAGCGATACCTTGGCGTTGTGCAAGGCAATATTTAGGTGTCACGGTAGTAACCAATACCTTGGCGAGAAGATGTAGATAATTACATATAATGTTTTTTGATTTTTTAAACTTTTTTTTTTTAAGTATTTGATGCAAACTCTTTTAATGTTTTTTTCTTCTTCTTGGCAATTAGCGCCGATATCCACGGTGCAGCGAGGAATTTTCCCAACGAGCCGTGAGATGAGAAAATTTCTGCCGCCGGTGGGATTCGAACCCACCATCACCCCGCTAATACCTTCTTGTTACACATCTACATTGGGGTTTAGAATGCCTTCATGAAGCCGTCCTCTTTTATTTTTTGAGCAGACTGTTCAAAAGATAGAATTGTTCAGAACAGTGAACATGGAAAATGTTGAGCTTTGCACTTTAAGGATGTGATTATTGGTGTAATTATTGGTGTTACTATTACGCTCAACACTGAAAATATCAGTCAAAACCTTTTTTATAATAATTATTTCGAAATGTTATGACGTTGATCATCATAGACTACTTTAACCTCGCTTGTGATCAAGACCTTAAGATTTTAAACTCTCCGGATGAGAGAACCTCACCTACATGTGTGCCAATTTTGGTCAAAATCGGTCGAACGGTGTGGATTTGTATAAGGATGAAACATACAGACAAACAGCTGGTAGACGTTTTTGACCTAACCTACGAGACTTTCCGGATGAAGACCTACCCGTAGCCAAGTTTGGTCAAAATCGGTCAATCGGCGTGAAGGAACAAACAGACAGACACGTGATTTATATATACAGTGGAACATGGATAATTCGAACTTCCATAATTCGAAATCGTGGTTAATTCGAATATTTCCCTCGATACCTAGAATTTAGAGCATAAACAATGTAAATAAATCTTGGATAATTCGAATAAAATTTTGGATAATTCGAATTTTTTAGGAGCTTTTACCTCCAATGGGAAGTGGTCGATCTTAAATCTTGTGAAAATATTCTCCCCTCGGGTAAGAAGAATAGTAAGATACACATGTAGGGGTTCCTGGACAAGAAGCGCGGCGGTCTCATAGTCTAGTTCTTGGACTCTAGGAGTTCTGCAAAGTGGTGGGTCGCGCTTCCTCCCTTCCAGGGGTTGTAGTTACATACACCATCCTGTCATTTTATCCTAGAATTCCCTCCCACCATCCCTCCCATCTGCATTTCTGATTCAGTTATAAGTCAGTCAGCGCCTAGATGTGTTGTATTGTTTGTTCCTTGAATTTCTGGTGTACAGTGGAGTTGTTGATTTAGGATATCGAAGCCTAGAAGTTGTAAAACTTTAACGTTGTCGGAGAAAATAGCAGCGATTAAAGAAGTAGAAAAAGGAATGAAGAAAAAATCTAAAAATGCCAAGGAATTCCTCCTAACACTTTATCAACTCACCTGAAAAATAAAGAAAAAGGTTCTTGCCCATGAAAATGACTTTTTTTTCAAAACTATAGACTTTTATTTTTATTTTTTTTCATAAATTATTTATTACTTATGTAAGTAATCATCAATTTATGAAATGTTTGTTATTGTCTAAATATGTGTAATTATAAAATGTGAAAATATGAAATTCGATTTTTTACCCCTTTATTTTCAAAAACTTTTGTAATTCGAATTTTGGATAATTCGAACTTTTTTTATCGGTCCCTATAGTCCGTCGGCCCGTGACATTTTATGCAACGATTTTTAAGATTCTTCATTTTTTCACTATTGATTGTTCAAGTCTTAACTAGAACAGTGCCACTTGTCAGCTGGCTAGGTAGCGGTGGGTTTGGCTGCGGGGGCGTTGCAAACATAGGAAAAATATGGAAATGTGAAACGATTTTAAGATTCATGAAATTTCTTGGAGAGACACCTTATATTATACAATAATCATTGGCACTTGTCAGCTGGCCGGCCAGCGGTGGACTGCTTGTCAGCTGGGGGTCTAAACTTGGCAAAAACACGAAATTCTGAAACGATTTTAAGATTGCTGAAATTTTGGTGGTTACTAGTATTTGTAGTGAGATTAACGAAAGACATTGTCAGCTGCTCATATCTTGGTGGAAAACTTGTCAGCTGGGGGGGTATAAGCGCTGAGCACATGGCGCGCGCTCCGCTTTATACCGCCAGCTGACAACTTTTCCACCCACATATAAGCAGCTGACAATTTGTTTCGTCAATCTTATACGAATACTACCTACTAACAAAATTTCAGGAATCTTAATATAGTTTTTGACTATTTAATAGCGAAAACATGCTTATATTGATTACAACTTCTGAATATATTGATTGTAAATGAATATTTTTATTATCAACGTTAAAATATATTATGTATTTGCATTAAGGTAAGATGAAAAAATATATAATTTATTTGTATAAAATACATAGCACATAAAAAATGTTTGCCTTTGAATGCGTGAAAATCAGGCAACGCTTGGCACAGTGTTTCGCCTTGTGTTAAAAATAAGTTATTATTACCTAAATAGTTTGGTTTGTTCACGTTCCCATATTCATCCAAATTTTAACATCTAATGGCAAACAATTACCTCCAGTAGTTGAAATGATTGTTCGAGATCAGTAATTCGCTGAAGATATTAAAATTATTTTCTTTGCTTTATTAATGTTTCATCATTTTTTCAATACCAATAATTAGTATTTTCACATGAGAGACAGCAGGATGACCTCACAAACACTACAAATATCGAAAGTAATGATTCTGAAGGTGAAGAGTCAGACTTTCTTTTTATTTAAAAGTTTTATTAGGTAACTATTATTATTATAAATAAATTATATAATAATTTTTACAGTATTTTATACAAATAAATAATATATTTTTTCATCATACCTTAATACAAATCCATACAAATAATACAATTCTAACGGATCGCTGTCTGTTTCTGGAAGATGGTGAAAAATACTATTGGGGACCTTTATCAATGCAATAGTACCCAAAACAATGATTTTTAAAATTTTTGCCTGCTTGTCTGTTTATCTGTGCGCGCTAATCTCAGAAACGGCTTATCCGATTTAGTTGCAGTATTCACTAATATATTGTGGTACGTTTCACTTAATATTTAGTGTTTGTTTCATGGGAATCGGTACATAAATAAAAAAGTTATGCCAATGTAAAGAATCACGTCCAACATTTCATGAACTATCGTTAATTCGATACACACCAGAGGATTTTTTTTTTTAACGAAACTTTGTATATAGTATTCTCTTAGCAAATGATTTAACGAGTTCCTTAACCAGAAAAAATGGTTCATCTGGAGGAGGGGTTTACTCCGGACCCAAAGTCGCTCGGACGAAACTCGATATTCGTTTGTGGAAATATTAATAGAAAAATATGTTGTAAAAATAAAGTAAATCGGTTTATTAGGAGGGGGGTTTATTCTGGACCCGATTTACCAACTTAGCACTACTAGCCGTAATCTATCTTCACATATAATAAAATTCTAACGGATCGCTGTTTGTACATGCAAGATATATGAGTAAAAATACTATTGGGGGCCTTTATCAATGCAATTGTACCCAAAACAATGATTTATAGAATTGTTGTCTGTTTGTCTGTATGTTTGCTGTGTCAGACACTCTATACACACTACAGTTAAACAATCCTTAAAAGGTCTAGAGCTTCTTTTAGCAATCCTAGCAGCCTGTATGGTTGATCCCCGATGGCTATACCTCTAATATCGAGTAGGTATAAATCTACTGTAAAGTAGATTGAAAAAAAAAATACCTATACGACGATGTTTAAAATCTAAAATAAACAAACAAGAACCTTCAAGTTTAACTCCTCTGGATTACGGATGGGATATTGAAGATAATATATAAACCTGTAAATGGTTTGACGGCGAACAATTCCGTCGAGTAGTTGATATGATTATTCGAGATCAGCAATTCACTGAAGATATTAAAACTATTTATTTTCTATGCTTTATTAACGTTTAATCATTTCATCAATAACAATAATTAGTATTTTCAGCTGAAAGACACCAAGAAGAGGATGACCGCACAATTACTGCGGGGGGGGGGGGGGGGTTGATGATTCTGAAGGTGCAGAGTCAGAATCAGAAAACGATTGACTTTCTTTTTATTATTATATTATTAAGTTTCTTTAGTATACTATTATTATTATTATGATTAATTGTATAATACTTTTTATTACCAATACAGTATTTTATACAAATAATTGACATATTTTTTCATCTTACCTTAATGCAAATACATAATATATTTTAACGTTGATAATAAAAATATTCATTTACAATCAATATATTCAGAAGTTGTAATCAATATAAGCAGGTTTTCGCTATTAAATAGTCAAAAACTATATTAAGATTCCTGAAATTTTGTTAGTAGGTAGTATTCGTATAAGATTGACGAAACAAATTGTCAGCTGCTTATATGTGGGTGGAAAAGTTGTCAGCTGGCGGTATAAAGCGGAGCGCGCGCCATGTGCTCAGCGCTTATACCCCCCCCAGCTGACAAGTTTTCCACCAAGATATGAGCAGCTGGCAATGTCTTTCGTTAATCTCACTACAAATACTAGTAACCACCAAAATTTCAGCAATCTTAAAATCGTTTCAGAATTTCGTGTTTTTGCCAAGTTTAGACCCCCAGCTGACAAGCAGTCCACCGCTGGCCGGCCAGCTGACAAGTGCCAATGATTATTGTATAATATAAGGTGTCTCTCCAAGAAATTTCATGAATCTTAAAATCGTTTCACATTTCCATATTTTTCCTATGTTTGCAACGCCCCCGCAGCCAAACCCACCGCTACCTAGCCAGCTGACAAGCGGCACTGTTCTAGTTAAGACTTGTACAATCAATAGTGAAAAAATGAAGAATCTTAAAAATCGTTGCATAAAATGTACACGGGCCGACGGACTACTAGGGGTTCGAATTATCCAAGTTCTACTGTATACAGGGTGTCCCAGTATATGTGTCCACCCCCTTTTCCTCCTAGAGTTCTTGGAATTTCGAAATGAAACTTGGTAGGTCTTAGTTATGTTGCATGAAGTTCCTTTTGAAGGTTTAGTTGACTTTTTAACATTCTCCAGTTTTTCTCCAGCGCATCTAACTCTTGATTTTCCAATGGCGGCAGGTATTTTTTATGACGAATTCTGATAGAAAATTTAATTTTAAGACTAATTTATTCTGAGACATCTTTTGATCCGACGCACCGTTTGCGCGTAAAACGCAAAAAACTGAAAAATATCGCCCTTTTGTAGACAAATTCCTATTTATCACTGAAACCAAGCCTTGTACGTAAAAACACCTCAATGTAAACGTTGGAGCCTATTAATTTTCCATTCAGATGATACCAAGATCAAAGTTGTAGATTGAATATTTAACGGGGTATTATAAATGAAAACAAAGGCAAATTTTTTTTTTAGTTTTATGATATAATAATTTCGTATGGAAAAATAAATTTATTCTGTTCTGTTTTATAATAATTTTTATGTAATTTTTTTCATAAAGTAAATAAGTACTTTTTTTTATTGTTTATGTCAGCTAATTTTTTTTCTATTCATATCGATTTTCTGAATTGTTACTTTTTAAAACTTTTAAGGTATATTTTTCATTCATAATATCCCGTTAAATATTAAACCTACAACTTTGATCTTGGTATCACCTGAAAGGAAAATTAATAGGCTAAAACGTTTGTATCGAGGTGTTTTTACGTAAAAGGCTTGGTTTCAGTTATAAATAGAAATTTGTCTACAAAAGGGCGATATTTTTCAGTTTTTTGCGTTTTACGCGCAAACGGTGCGTCTGATCAAAAGATGTCTCGGAATAAATTAGTCTTAAAATTAAATTTTCTATCAGAATTTGTCATATAAAATACCTGCCGCCATTAGAAAATCAAGAGTTAGATGCGCTGGAGGAAAACTGGAGAATGTTACAAAGTTAACTAAACCTTTAAAAGAAACCTCATGCAACATAACTAAGACCTACCAAGTTTCATTTCGAAATTCCAACAACTCTAGGAGGAAAGGGGGTGGACACATATACTGGGACACCCTGTGTATATATATATATATATATATATATATATATATATATATATATATATATATATATATATAAAACAAGCCGCTGTTCAGGAAAAGCCTCAGTCGCCCAAATATTTATAGTGGAGCGTTTAACTGTTTATGTACACTCTTATTTAGTCTTATTTAGACGTAACAATAGTTCCAAGCCGTGTTCCTTCAAAACCAATGCTCCAACTCCCCTTAGAATCGTTTCAAACTGAAATACAGGAGTTGCTAAATGAGGAATCTTAATGAATGATCATACTCTAAAGGCGAGGTATTGAGTGGCTCGACAATAGAATAGAAGACACGGACAATACAGCTCTCTACCTGCTCCTGCTTCTATCTTCCGTCTCCTCATTGTCTCCGGATACAAGTTCCCACCACTCATCCACCATCCTCATTCAATGAATTCCAAAAAATATTTCTCCTCGTTATACAAAAAAAATAAAATATGAATCATTGTGTTACACAACTATTGTGTAGCAAGAGAGTTTTGAAGTTCTTCTTTTCGTTGTCCATTCAACTGTTTATGGCATTGTAGCTTCCGTTAGCTCCTGAACAACATGTGTACAATATAACTCTAAAGATGTCATACAAAAGTTGAAGTAGTTGCCTTGGTTGGAATGGGAGGACTCTTCAAAATTCCGTCACGCAGGAGCGGCATAACTAAGCACTTTCCTAAAAAGGTGGGTGGAATACACTGCAATTCTGAATAATTTTCATAAAATAACCTATATCAATAAAATAAATAAAAAAAATGAATAGACCTATCGAATAAGGCGGAAGGTCAATAAAACTTTTATTAGACTTCCCTACATGTTTCGCACCATTTTGGCACCTATTCAGGGGAATATACTTAAAACATAACTTCAGCCTCAACTTGAGGAGGATAACCTACCACTAGCAGGGCCTCGTCTAGCCTGGTCATTGACTGACCGAATCCAATGTGGTGTCAAATAGTCAGCAGATCGATAATCGATCTGTCATATCTTTAAAATTGATTTTAATTTCCCGATGAAATATAGTCCTATAACACTTAAAAAAAAAAAAAATCTATACACAACCCACCTTTTTTCTATTTTTTATCAAATAAATTATTGAAAACATTATTAAGATGGCGTATTTCCGCTTTTTAATTAATGACTTTCGTTCTGTTTTTAATGATGTGTATGTTTTTCTTAATCTTTCTTTTCATTCTATTTCTTTCTTTCCCTAATATTCTGATGTTTTCAAAATCAAAATCGTGACCATATTTTATAGGATGATAAGCCAACGCTGTTTTATTTTCTCCAGTATTTTTAGTAGTTTTATTGACTTTCCGGCATATTTGATAAGTCTATAAAATTGAGCAAAGAGTCATTTAATGATTAATTAAAAAAAATGAATAGTTTTGCTCTTTTATGCCAGTAAAGAACATAAAGCTTGGCTCAATGAGCAGCAGAATCCGAATTGATCGCCCACATTCAGCGCCCCTAGTGGTAGAAATAACAACCAAGGCCCGAGCCATTGGGCTGGTTCGGCGCATTAATTCAAAATAATACAGAGTAAACTCAAACTTTTAATTAACCGAATCAATTTATTTTTAATACGCATATTAGCATAAATATATAAATAGCGGGGACTAAACTGAACAAAAACGTTACAAAAAAGTGTCCGCTGGTGTTCGCGCATGCGCAGTGGGGTGGCCATGTACGAAAACGAAGATTGTATGTGCCACACAAAAAAAGTGTTCGGTGGCTTTTGCGCATGCGCAGTGGCGTTCGCGCATGCGCAGCGGCTATTTACGAAAAAGAAGACTGTATGTGTCACAAAAAAGTGTCCTCTTGCTTTCACGCATGCGCTGTGGCGTCGCCATGTACGAAAAAGAAGACAGTATGTGTCACAAAAAAGTGCCCGCTGGTGTTCGCGCAAGCGCAACGGCGTTCGCGCATGCGCAGTGGCTATTTACGAAAAAGAAGGCTGTATGTGTCACAAAAAAGTGTCCTCTTGCTTTCACGCATGCGCTGTGGCGTCGCCATGTACGAAAAAGAAGACAGTATGTGTCACAAAAAAGTGCCCGCTGGTGTTCGCGCAAGCGCAGCGGCGTTCGTGCATGCGCAGTCGCATTCGTGCATGCGCAGTGGCGTTCGCGCATGCTCAATGGCCATGTACAAAAAGATGATTGTATATTATAGAGTACATTACATAGGTTTATCGGGTGGACCTAGCGTTAAAAAAAAGTGTCACAAGAATGTGTCTGCTGGCGTTCGCGCATGGTCTGTGGTCATTTACGAAAAAGAAGACTGTATGTTATACAGTGCATTACATAGGTTTGTAGGGTGGACCTAAAGCATATTTATGTTCCCGAATTCGAGGAGAAGGCTCTAATCGAAATTATTTTTTTTCTTTAGATACCCACGAGGAATACCGAGTTTCGTTAAAAAACAACAGAATCTACTATCGGTATGAGCAAATTAGTAATTTGGGTCCTGAATAAACTCAGCGTCATGAGTAAACTCCCCTAATAAACCTTCTTTTTTTTTTTTCTTTTTTTTTTCCTCCTATATTAATATTTACAATCTGTACAAATATGTACAATAAGTAAATTTGATTCCTAATAAACCAATTTAGTTTATTTTTGCTACGGATTCTGTTTAAATGAACAAATTAGAATACCGAGTCTCGTTCCAAAACGAAAACTGGTAATTTAAACGGATTTTGGTGGTTAACGAACGCGATCAACCGTTTCCTAGGGGAATGCTATTTGCAAAGTTTCGCGGCGAAAAAAAATCTTATATCTTATATCGTGTTAAGAGGCTCATATACACACACATAAATATTCATAGGGGAAGGTGTTGTATCTCTGACGTCTTGTACCTTTGACCACCGAGGCTGTGGCGGCATGTAACAACATTTTATAAATTGTGGTATAATTAGTGTTTAGCTCCTTCACTAGAGGGCTTGTGTAGCCTACTTTGAATTATTCAAGTCAAAGAGGATTTTTGCAAAAAATACTTATCCATCTCTATAATAAAAATGTAAGTTTTTTATTGATGACGTTTTGCCTCATAATATTTTTTGTATTAAGTCTTTTTAGATGGAAATCATTTGGCTATTGCAATAAGAAACATGGTGTAGCTTCCGAAATTGATTTATCTTAACCCTAAAATTTTTAGCATGCTTTTCAATTTGCACTACCAGGGTGTTGTACCTCTGACCACGACTAGGTGTTGTTCCTTTGACCAGGTCAAAGGTACAACACACCTGAGTGATTTTTACATAATTCATTTTTTTTGTTCTTCTGCTACATTTTTTTAATAAAAAAATAAATAAGTTCAAGCTGACTTTATTAATCCTCAGTGTAGCAGTTCAAACCTATCGCCCCTTATCGTTCCACTAGAAGTTGTAAGACCTCATCGAAAAGTATAGACTAGGAAAATGTCAAATAGGGGCCGGCCTAAAGGGAAATCTCGTATCCTGACAGATATTCCTGAAAATCTAATCATTGAAAGTGAAAAAACGAAACAAAAACACCACTCTAAGCGTAAGACACCATATACAAATAAACCCCTTCCTAAAATAGTGGTAAATAAAAAGAAAATTATTCTAATAACAGTTGAGATTCTGAGACTGACACGGAAATTTCTTCAGGAGAAAGTGGCGTTGATCTGTCTGATAAATGTCGTAAATTAAGTCAATGAACCAGCAACAATTTGAAAAAAGGAAATTTTATACTTGTTAAAAATAAAATTAAAAAGACTATTACATATTTAGTCGCAGAGATCTTTGGTATTAAATGTCCAATGTTTAGGATCCAATATTTGAAAAAGCAATCTTTAAGTGACAAGTTTACAAGAGAAGATGAAAATTTGTATGATATTGATGTTGAAGACATTGTGGCTAAGCTTCCATACCCTACTATTCCTAGTGGATCTTCTTGACAGTAAAAACGTTTATCGATTGGACTGGATTTTTCAGCATATTAAGCATAACATAATATGAATAATAGCTTTCTATTGTGCTTACATCCATGTCCTGTATTTATTAAACTTACAATTAATTATAATATTACTCAATACAATTTTTTTTTCTGCACTGCTGTGATGCTTTACGTGGTCAGAGGTACAACAACTCATGGTCAAAGGTACAACTACATGTTGTACCTTTGACCACTGTACGATTATTTTTTTAAAAATCAATAAAAAATATTAAATGTAAAGTTAGAACCTTGAAAAAATTAAATATGATAAACAATAGAATACTAGAAGAAGAAATTCTTTATTTAAAACAAAATAAAGAGGGCTGCCCAAATGTATTGGGTTGCTAAAAACACAGCGTACTTATCAATCTTTCGAAAATTCATTTCAAGTGGTTAAAATATGGTTTATTTTAAAATTAATTAGGAGTTTTGCCGAGAAAATAAATTTTGGCGACGAAATAATACAAGAACTAAATAATACGAACAACAAAAGAAAAAAAATGAATTTACCATTAATATTCCAGCTAAAAAAAATTCAATTGTGCAAAGTGGTCAAAGGTACAACACCTTCCCCTATATATATATATATATATATATATATATATATATATATATATATATATATATATATATATGTATATGTATATCCATGGGAAGATTATGGACCATGAAGCCCAATCGAATATTTAAGTCAGTTTTTTTTTAAAAAAAAAATTGTAATAATAATTTTTGCATTCTTACGCCATGTTAAAACTGAAACTTGCCGAAACATTTTTTTTTAATATTTAACTTGATTCTTACGATTTCTGTATATAATATTTGTAAAGTTTGAGAATATAACGTAGGCACGTATTTTGAATTATCCAGTAGTAATTTCTTTGTTATCTAATCCCACTCCTGCTTCAAAGTATATCATATAACAAAAATATTGAGCAATAACCTACAGAATTTTTTTTTTTTTACTTCGTGAGATGTTTAAATATGTATAGATGTTTGTGGGACGCATATGTCCCGTACCGCTCAGCAGTTGGAATCTACGGGACACGTGTCCAGTACCGAGCCTGCAACGAACCACTGAAATTTCGTGGCGAAGCCAAAGTGTTAAGTTATGAAGAAGTAGCAGGCCAATCTAGTTTGTCTATATTGGTTTGGATGATCCAATCCTCAATAATTCTTCTTATTTTAGCAAAAAAATGCTTTAGTGGTAGCTAAACGGGGAAAAAACGTTACAAAAAAGTATCCGCTGGCGTTCACGCATGCGCAATGGTGTTCCCGCATGCGCAATGGTGTTCGCGCATGCGCAGTTCCCATGTACGTAAAAGAAGACTATGTGTTACAAAAAAAGTGTCCGCTGGCGTTCGCGCATGCGTAGTGGCGAAGTTATGTACGAACAAGAATAATATATGTGTCACAAAAAAAATGCCCGCTGGCGTTCGCGCATGCGCAGTGACCATTTACCAAAAAGATGTCTGTATGTTATATTTATTTTTTTATTTAAATTTTAACGTCCATTATTATTAACTTGGAATTTTGGGCCGGGTTATCTATAGGTTACCACTTTTTTCTACCCAGGATAGAGCTCATGCTTTTTTTTTTTTTTTTTTTTTTTTTTTTTTTTTTTATCTTTTTTTTCTAAAAGAAAAAAGAAATGTATGTTATTGAGTACGTTACATAGGTGTATCGGGTGGGCCTGGCGTTACAAAAAAGTGAAGAAGGTGCGCGGTGGCTATGTTCGAAAAAGAAGACTTTATGTTATAGAGTAGATTACATAGGTTTGTCGGGTGGATCTAAAGCATATTTATGTTCCTGAATTTGAGCAGAAGGCTCTAAACGAAATAATTTTTTTATCTAGATGTTATTTATTTATTTTTCTCGACTAATTGATTTTTATTTCATTCATCTAATTAAAATATGAAACAATGACCCACGTGATCGGAATCGTCTTCGAGTAAAAAGATAATTTGAAAGAAACAAAAAAAAATGAAAGGGTAAAATGTCTGTAAAGGTTCTGTAGAATAATCAATTCTAATCCTATCGTTAATGCGGTTTTGTTGCCATTCTTTGACAAATGAGCTTTTTCCCCTATTAGTAGAGATGTTTTAGAAAAACGATTGCTTGTAGTAATGGGAGTGGCAACAAAAGAAAAGCAAACCACATTTGACGGTCTAAATGCCTAAAGCAGACAAGGGGAATCTGACGAGGACTAGAAGGGGGTACGGAAGGAGACACAGCTACCTGCGACAAAAACACAGGAACTGTCGAGGGTGGAGGTCCCCTCTTGTATTATTCCTTCACAAGGAAATACCCCCTTTCAGCCATTGTCCAAAGTGTAGTTTTTGCCCGCTCTGCTAAATGGAACAATAATGGGGCGTTTGTAAAGTGGTTTTAGTTTAAGTTAAAGTGGATAAGCACGGGGTAGGTAGTGGCGAAGGAGTCCGGTCAGCTGACGAGCCGTCTATTTCATTCAAGAACCACTTCATTCATGTCGAAGCCTAGAATTATTTTGAGCCTCTGTTATTGTAGGTCTAGCGTTACCTTACTACAGGATAGTATTCCACTTCTGAATGGGCTCTGTTGTAGGGAAACAATACCCTTAAACTGTTATCATAAAGGGATGTATCGTGTTTCAGGCTTCCTTCAGAATGCGGCCGGAGAGTAAACGGTTTTTGGATTTCATATTTCCGGATTCAATATTCGGTAAATAGGCTTTAAATGCTTCCTCATCTGATAGTTCGGTCGACATAACACGAGGCTTGTATCCACCTGATAGAAACCTTACGGTAAAAATATAAGAACAGGATCATGTTTCAGCGGTTTACAAACAACCTCTTGTAAGAACATTATTTTTTTTATTTATTTATTTTTTTTTAAATATTTCTTTGAACTAGCATTTTCCCATCAGCGGTAAGCGAGTTGTTGGTTTCTTAAAATTCATTAAAAATTATTTGAATAATAATATTATATAGTTAAGTTGTTAATATGTAAAATCAAAAATACTGTAGATATATGGAATATTTTGGCATAAAAAACCCCTAAATTCCAATTTAGGGATTATTACAAAAATTTAAAAAAAAATGTATTTTAAATTTCGCTGAGGGGGGACCCTTAAAATTTTGTTAAATATTTAACAATCCGGCCGTATTTCAAAGAATACTTACCCGATTCAAACCAAACATAATGTGACACATTTCCTTATCAAAAATACTGCAATCGATATCGTATTTAGCGCGTTTTCTCCCTCCTTCCCTTGGGAGTATGGCGTACACAATAATGCAATCCAGAAACGAGTAGAACATTTTATTTTTATTTCATAGTTATCTCAAAAATAACGATGGTTCAAATCAAAGAAATTTTCTAATGTGAATCTAGGCTCATGGTAGTGCGCTTGGCCATATTCCGGTAAACGCACCCTTTCATAACTTTGAACCAGTTAAACTGCGTCGAAAATAATTGTTAACTTTTATTTTAAAAAAGTATTTACTAAACTTTTATTTTCATCTTGAAAAAGTAAAAGTTATAAAATAACTTTTTGGGTTTATACTTTTTTAAAAAAAGTTTGATTTTCAAGTAAAAAAAAACTTTTTGCAAGTACCTTTTGAGATAATACAATAGTCATTTATACGGTTAGAAAAAGGAGTCTTTCTTCTTTTGAAAAATTTCAATGACGTAAAAATCAGATTATCTCAAGGGGAGATATTGAATTTCACATTACTTTTTCGCTTACAAATTTTTAGCCTCTTTCAGACTGGGAAAAATCGTTATTTTTTGTTTTCAATGATATTCGCCACATTAGGGTTTCTTGGGGTGCTGATTTTAAATCTGCTATTATTTTTGACGTAAAACAATTTATAATACTAGTTTACTTGAAAACGTAAGCATATTTTTGAATATATTTGCCGAAATATAAACTATTGTTTAACGATTATATTTTTCTTTTAATCTACTTTATAAAACAAATAAATTGGTGAAAGAATCATGTCGATATAATTTTCTAAACTCGATATAAAAAATAAAGCACTTTCAACCTATTTTATTTTATTTCTCGGCTCCTAAGGCGCATTGGAAGGAACGCTCGGACACGTGTTGACTATTTTTCGATGTGGAATTACCAGAAAAAAATTGGTCTAGATTGGTGACCCCACCGCTGTATACTCCCCTTGTGAGTCAAATAGGAAAGTTTCATAGTTTTACATTGAAGCCTTTCTGAGATATAGGCAATAGAAAATCGGAATTTCTAGGACTAACTCATCAAAATTATTAGATACTTCCCAAAAACCTAGAGACTTCACATTTTGCAGGATGATAGACACTAGGGTGTTATTTAAAAAAAAATCGAGAAATCCTGGAAAGTTGTGTTTGACTCCAGCACAAATAATCAGTGTTTACATCTGTTGGTATAGAAGTGTCGACAATACAGCTGGAAGCCAAGATATTTATCTCTGAAATTAAATTCTTCTCTTTATAATCAGTGTTTACACTTGACGGTATAGAAGTGTCGACACTTATAGCTCGTGATAGAAATACATATATCAGACATAAATTGCTCATGGTTTACACTAGTCGCAATTTCTGTCTGATATAAATTTCCTGCAATAACTAGCAACTGTAAACCCACCCTTAAGGGCCTACAACTTGGACTAATACTATGTATGATATCATAACTTTCATAGGCAAATTGTTATTGAGAGGGACCTGGAACTTACGTTAGTTTTTTTTTGGAGGGGGGGGGGAGAACACACTATTACAAATATGTTTCTCATATAGTTATCTTGTTTTACGTAAATATTTATAATAATCTTAAATAAAAACTGTGTCAAAAAGAGATAATTAACCATTCAAGAGAACGAAATCGATACTTGCAAAACATTGCATATGAATCGTTTTTCCAAAACATTTTTAATACTTTCGAATAAATGCCTTACAATTAACAAGATTTCTCAACCGGTTTCGAGATATTTACGAAAATTCCTAAACAACTCATGTCTGTTAATACATTTCTTTTTTTTTTAATAATCATTTGAACCAGCATTTCCCAATCTACTTAAGCTAATGACGTGGCCCGGATAGCGGAAGGTTCTCTAAATTGCTGTGGCCGTAAAATATTTTAGCACCTGATGAGGCACTAAAGATGCAAGACATGTTAAAAAGAAATTCATAAATCATTTTTATGATTTCTCGCATTTTATTTGTTTTCCTTTTGCCTAATAATAAATCTCGGAAAAATTAATTGTTTCTATTTCAATCTTTCCAAATGACACTAGGGAGAAGAATGGAAACGCGCTAAGATAATGGAGGGTCTGCGATTCAGGCTCTGACTTTCTGCATTTTTACTACGCCTAATGAATTAGTAATTATCTGGGGGGGGGGGTTGTTTTATCGGAACGTGTCTCCTAGGGAGGAACCCCGCTTATAAGGTTGACCTCATGACGCAATCCGGAAGTGCCGAATAGAACATTTTGCGTTTCAGACACCCTAGAGACCGAAAATAACGGTGGTTCAAATTTGTATATATATATATTATATATATATATATATATATATATATATATATATATATATATATATATATATATATATACGTATATATTTATATATATATATATATATATACGTATATATATATATATATATATATATATATATATATATATATATACGTATATATTTATATATATATATATATATATACGTATATATTTATATATATATATATATATATATATATATATATATATTTGTCTGTTCGCGGTCTAGCACAGCGAATAATGGTCCGATTTTAATGAAATTTGGTACAAAAACCTTTCGTCTAATTTGAAAGGTCAAGTTCGTTAACCAGCAGAATCCGCCTACCGGAACATGTTTTTTGGAGTGAAATACACGCGAAAAAAATCGTTCCGCTTACTTCATATGCTTACAAATACTCCTTTTATAGGCTTCTTGGCCTAGGAAAACGAATGAAACTATTTTTAAGGCAATAGCTTTAATCGCTTTCGAGAAAATCATGGGATTCAGTTGAAACATTTTCTGCATGTTCGAGTATCATCAAAACTAATATGTTGAAAGTTTGGTTATGGAGTTATGGAAGGGTTAGAATAAAATATTTTATTAACAGACATGAAAAGTTTTGGTAACTTTGTATACTTTCCATAACATCTCGAAAACGATTGAGAATCTTGGTAAGCGGAAGGTTACCACTCGAAAGCATACTAAATTCTCTACAAAAAAGGTTCTGAAGAAAGTTTTGATTAGGCGATGTCGATCGGAGAAATAAGTGCTTATAACTTTAAAGTAATTGATTTCGTTTATTCGAACGGTTCTTTTTGTCTGTTTTTATTCCTTGTTATTTGTTAATTGCTTATAGTTGGATAATGTATTTGGCAATAAAATAGGTTAAGTAAAATAAGAAAAAGAATTTTTTTATTTATTTTATTTTTTTACGGCACGTCTTCATCTAGGTCATTAGCGCCAACATCCAGGGTGCAGCGAGGAATTTTACCAGCGAGCCGTGGAATGATAAAATTCCTGCCGGAGGTTGGGAATAGAACCCACCATCTCCCGCTTATGAATCCAAGGCGCTTGCCATTAGACTACGGGAGACCCCATTTATTGTTAGTAAAATATCTTTCCAAGAGAGAGGTTCAAATACCTTGCCTCTATGCGGGAACCAAAATAATAACTATTTCCATTTTAATATTTCCAAATGAGACTAGAGATATGAACAGAACCGCGCTAAGATGATGACTAGCGGACTGGATTTTCCGAGATACACACCCAGTAATTCCTACATTACTATACAATTTTCAACCGATTAATTATATATTCTCCATTTCTCTGTAGGGCCCATTGGCGGCCAAGGGTTGGCAAAGGTTATCCGCGCCTCGAGAGGGGTAACCCCATCGAAAATAATTGTAAAGGGGGTGTCTTAGGGATTTGCATGGGAGGGGGGCGATGTCGGCGAGACAATAGCGAATCGAGGTATTCCATTAATATGTAAATGCCGAAGAGGGGGGGGGGGGGGAGTGCCGAAGCAGAGTATCCACGTTGCCAAGCACAGGCTTCGATTAGTCCTTTGTCTTCTCACTTAATTGCCTAACCTACTTCCTCGGGTACTTTAATTAGATTTACTTCATGTGTTAATCCGCGATTTAAGAGTTATCAACCCCGCTCTCCGAGGCCCACTGTTTCTCAACCCTATAGCAGTCTACCGGGGGTGGAGAATCCACTTATGAAAATACATATCTTACGTCTCAAGAGGTGCTGCGAACGGCCTAAATACGGAAATAGCATTAAGTCCTGCTTTCTCTTCATTAATTAGATTTACTTCCAGCATTGATCTGAAAAATAAGTTATCAAACCCGCTCAACACTATTACAGCCTCCTTCCTTTTCTATAATTAGATTTATTTCATGAGGTGAACTGCAATATAAATATTCAAACGCGCTCAACGCTATTACAGCCTCCTTCCTTTTCTATAATTAGATTTCTTTCATGAGGTGAACTGCAAAATAAGTTATCAAACCCGCTCAACACTATTACAGCCTCCTTCCTTTTCTATAATTAGATTTATTTCATGAGGTGAACTGCAAAATAAGTTATTAAACCCGCTCAACACTATTACAGCCTCCTTCATTTTCTTTAATTAGATTTACTTCATGAGTTGATCTGAAAAATAAGTTATCAAACCCGCTCAACACTATTACAGCCTCCTTCCTTTTCTATAATTAGATTTATTTCATGAGGTGAACTGCAATATAAATATTCAAACCCGCTCAACGCTATTACAGCCTCCTTCCTTTTCTATAATTAGATTTCTTTCATGAGGTGAACTGCAAAATAAGTTATCAAACCCGCTCAACACTATTACAGCCTCCTTCATTTTCTTGAATTAGATTTACTTCATGACTTGATCTGCAAAATAAGTTATCAAACCCGCTCAACACTATTACAGCCTCCTTCCTTTTCTATAATTCGATTTATTTCATGAGGCGAACTGCAAACCAAATTATCAAACTCGTTCATCACTATTATAGCCTCCTTTCTTTTATATAATTAGATTTACTTCAAGATTAAATCTGCAGAATAGAAGAGAAAAAGTTGTCTTATGCCGCTTAAGATTAGGCCATTCACGGCTGACGCACGTACACCTCATGACGAGACAGGACATACCGATATGTGAAGTATGTAACACTACACTGACAATAAAACACATCTTGACTGAATGTCGGTTGAGAGAAAACTATGACTTACCGGACAACATGACTCAACTACTGTAAGATGGAAGCCAGTATATAGACAAGATATACACATATTTAAAAAGTACAAAGATATTTAACAAACTGTGACAATACGTCACATAATAAGAACCTCTATTTACGTATCTACCTAACATTATTTATATAGGTAAATCTGAAAATCTATCTTTGACGATAACATTACACAAATCTATTTCAAGGATTAACTAAATCTCAACATAAACATTACAGACACAAACTAAACTGTTTGCTATGAACAAATTGCAGCATAAAATACTTATTAATTGGTGAATAGCGAAAAAAAAAAAATAATAATATTCATTTTTTGATATTTCAAGGGTGTGTCTAACATTTTGATACTAAGTGTATTTCAATATTTGAAATAAATAAAACAAAAAAACTGTCAATCTGGATAGATTGACTCTTTAAAAAGATTGGCCCTTGGAGATCGATTCTTTGAAAAGATCGGCCCTTAGAGATCTATTAAAAAATCGATATATCGTGTTTAAAAGATCGATTACGATCACCCATCTGTACTGTCGTAATTAATTAATATATAATTAAAGAAAAGCACATTTCCAAGAGGGGGAGGGATGTGCCAAAAACCTGAGACAGGTTTTATTTATTGCATTTAACATTCAAATGGAAATTCTAGGCAAAGAAATCATGTAAATGAGAAACAACTTCTCCTGGTTTTTTGTTTTGAGAAACGATGAAGTGGAAGAAAAATATTCCAGATTACGGTTTGGTTCTAGGATGTAGATATAGCAGCCTATCTGGTTATCGCCCTGGCAGAGGACAATGTCTTATTCCGCCATCCCAGCCATTTTGAATCTCTGCCAAACCGATTGGGATCTTGTGGAAAATCTCTCTTTAGTATTTCCATTTACAATTGTAAACAAAGTCGTATTGGGACTATTTTTAATATTTTATCATTTAGATGTTTTATTTATGAAAAAAATTAAAACCTTTTATAAGAAAACGTTTTTTTTTTCTTATTTTTTCTTTTGGAAGCTACCTGATCATTCGCCCCCTCTATTATATAAAACTAAACTCAACTGGGGGCCCCAATCGCCCAGATCTGTTATGACGCTCTGACAGAAAGTAGATTTTGTGGGGGAACTCTAAATAAATTAAACTTAAATTGTTAAACATTAAAAAATGGCCCTATTAAATCCACTTATTCATTTATTAGGCGAAAGGTCAACAAATAAAATACGTGAATTGAAGGGGTCAGGGCAAAATAGTGGCTAGCAACATTTTTAACAAAAACTAACTGTAGCTGCTTTATGTTGGATATTAAGTGGGACTATCAGTTGTAATTGTTAGGGACAACAATATTAAGTAACATACAGAGCAAGTAGTCATATTTTAGTAGCATTTGCATCATAGACTGATAGTCTTACATAATATCCAACATATAGGAGCTACAGTTAAGTTTTGTTAAAATGTGTCTTGGCACTATTTTGCACCGACCCCTTCAATTAATAAAATAAAATATAACTCCTGCTCTTAATGGTTCTTGCTCACTGTGGCTGTAAATATTATGCATTTTTGTAAGTTGAAGGTGAGGTTCGGGAAACACCAATGGATTCTTCATACTAAACTTTCCACTCATCAGAATCCTGAAGTCTCCTTCCTGTTGACCGTTCTCTCCACCAAGGTGACTCAAGACAGTGGCCCAGAGATCTGCTGCAGTTACCAAGTGAAGTGTTAGCAATGGCTTTCTCTTCCTTCAAGTGCGTCAATGTCTCTGGCTCACCGATCTCTCTTCGATTCCAGCCACTGGTCGGAGCAGAAGAGACCAAGTTCAGGCTTAAACGTTATCTGAACCTTGACGTTAATCGAGGGTGGACTTGAGAGCCCTTGTGCACAGCATCATATCATTTACCGGATGTATCCACCTTCAGAATTTAATAATCAATAACGAAATTAATCTATATATATAAAAATCACGTGTCTGTCTGTATATCTGTTTGTCTGTTTTTCCTTATACAAATCCACACCGTTTGACCGATTTAAACCAAACTTGGGACACTGATAGGTCTTGATCCGGGAAGTCTCGTAGGCTAGGTCAAAAAAAATCTACCAGCTGTCTGTCTGTACGTTTGGCGCTTTTACAAATCCTCAGCACTTATGGCCCATGTCAATGCGCCGTAAAAAAAAAGAAAAAGTCCTTATACAAATCCATACCGTTTGACCGATATTGACCAAACTTGGCACACAGGTGGGTCTTGATACGATGAGTGTCTAGGTCAAAAACGTCTACCAGCTGTCTGTCTGTATATTTGTTCCTTATACAAATCCACACCGCTTGACCAATTTTGACCACACTTGGCACACATGTAGGTCTTGATTCCGGGAGAGTCACGGGTTCGAAACTATGAACCCAAATAGTTACAGATTTAGAGTTAGTTATTAGATTATAATATTACTTATTTAGTTTCTAATATGTTTTTGCTTTTCAAGATACAGAAGGTAGGTGGCACGCCGGGTAACAGCTAGTATTTAATAAAAAAGAAACGCTTTATTTTTTCATTGAGAAAAGTAAATGTATGTTATTTAAAAATTTAAAATGGAATTTAACAATTTGGTTGGTTCTTTAATTAGTAAATAAATTAACCTAAATTTCAAAAGAAAACATGAAAGGGTCCTTGGGGAACCGTAATTTCATGTTTAATTTATTTACATCAATCGAGTTAATAGGCAGTTTAAAAACAAAACAAAAAAATGAGAGTTTGTTCAAAAATGTGTAACCAAGAACCCTCATGCTTAATTTTCCTGTTAGAAAGTAGCTCTTTCATCTCCTCGTTTCTTAATACTCCCCGACCTTCTCAGAAAATCTTAAAAATCCCATAGAAAAACCTTCTGGAAGGAGTGTTTAAAAGGGACAAAAAAAAAAAAAAAAAAGAAAGAAAGAAAAGAAAACGCTTGAACATTAAAGGGATTTTTGAAATAATGTTTTAAGCGGCTCAATTAGTGTGGCTTTAGTGAGCTCATGAAGGGCAAGAGAAATAATTAGGTGCCGCCTACTTGTAGTTGGAGCAAGTAAGAAAGCAACCCTTTTAATACGCTCTCTGCTTGGATCCTTTGTAACACCCCACCTTACAACCATTACCACGCTACATCTAAATACTTAATAATTATATTTTAATGTTAGTTGTTTAATAATGTTGTATTAAGTTTTCATAATATAAAGTTTTAATATCACTATTAACCGTTTACTGAACAATTTTTCATTTGGGAGCATCGATTCCAACATTTTTTTAAGAACTTTCCATTTTAAAATTTTGGCAATTTAATTAATATTAATTAAACCATTCAATTAACACGTTAAATGCGGCGCATGCCCCCTGGGGCATGTGTGTTTGTATATAGATCAAATATAAACAAAAATAATAAAATATACGTATTTAATGTGTATATAGACACAAACACACATGTACCCACAGATAGCATAGAAAATATGTGTATAAAATAATGTAAATAGTATAGAGACATTTTATATATAGGAATGCCAAATCATAATATTAAGATATTTATTTATTTTTTTATTTATTTTTTTTTTTTTTACGGCGCATCAACAAATTGTGGCCATTAGCGCCGACGTCCAGGGTGCAGCCAGGAATTTTCTCAGCGAGCCCTGAGATGAGAAAAATTCCTGTCGCCGGTGGGGATCGAACCCGCTTATGAATCTAGCGCGCTAGCCACTAGACCACGGGAGACCCCTATTAAGATAATAAAGGAAAATGGTGGAATAGTGAGTCACATCGACTGTATTTTAGCCTAAGAATAAAAAATTGTAAGGTTTTTAATTGTAGAATAGATAAAGTGGTTATTAATGAAGTTAATTCATGTGTAAATAATTTTAAGGGTAGTAGTAACAAAAATTACTATGATGAAAAACCCTTTTAAAAACAGGGTGTATGAAATGGAACAGCTAAGTTGTAGGTTAAATTAGCTTTAAATGATAATTTTAAGAAAATTATTTGGGAGGTTATTATTGTAATTATAAAGCAAAAATAAAGGCAAATATTATTTGGAAATTTATGACAATTGAATTTGTTTTTCTTCTAGTTTTATGAGGATGGCCCTGAGGCCGCAGTGTTAAAAAATAATAAATGAATATGGTTTGAGGTGAAGATCTTATACAAGTAAGAATGTGTTAAGTAAATATTTTGTTTTGATCTTTCGTGAAATATGTTAAAACATGCAAAAATAAAAATTAAATCTGAGAATGAAGATTTCCAAATATTGTTAATTTCTCAAAGCTTGTGATACGGACACGTCATTTTATTTATTTAATTTCTATGTAGGCATTTATGTAATAATTTGTTTTATTGATTGTTAACTCTTAGTTATTCGAATGTGTTAACAAGTAAGTAAATGTAATGTGTTAAATAATTTTTTTTTTTTTTTTTTTTTTTTTTTTTTTTTTTTTTTTTACGGCGCTTCGACATAAATCTGGGCCATTAGCGCCGACGTCCAGGGTGCAACCAGGAATTTTCTCAGCGAGCCCTGAGATGAGAAAATTTCTGGCGCCGATGGGGATCGAACCCACCATCTCCCGCTTATGAATCTAGCGCGCTAGCCACTAGACCACGGGAGACCCCGTGTTAAATAATTGAAAAAAAAATCAGCCCCATAACAGGCCACGAGGGCCCTGAGGGGCAGATACTATAGAGGTATCTGATTCATGACCATACGGCACACTAGGGAGATAGTGTGGTCAGTACTATGCTCCGGCCGCCTGATTTTCCCTTTGGCTGCTTCGACTGCTAGAGTCATTGGCACCAACCAAGGTACCCATTATTAAATTAATTAAAGGCTGGGTTGGCCTAGGGACGGCCAGGGAGGCCAAATTCAACCCATGAACGAAGACACTAGAAGAAAAAATCTTTAGTGCTTGCTCGGGATTTGAACTCAGCTCCTCCAACTTATTAGTCCAGTGCTCTACTACTGAGCTAACCTCGCCCCGTTAACTAACTAACCTAACCCTGTTAAATAATTGAAACAAGACAAAAAATATTTACTTTTTCTATTCAAAGTTGCCTAAACAACCTTAATCACGAAAACCCGCTAAGACCACGCAATTCCTGCGAGTTGGACTTCTTGAACAGAGACAAGCATTACTTTGTGAAATTCAGGCAAGGAAAAGGCGATGAAGATTCTAGAGGTAATATTGTTCTGGTCTCAATTAAAGTTAGTCCTTTGGCAAGCCGATCAAGTGTAAAAGGAGTAATTAGTGGTCTCGGATAAGGAAAGTGGAAGGAGAGGTAGGAAATTGGCCCGAAGCGGGTAGCCAAGAGGATTGCGGATAGCCGAGTGCGGATAGCGGATAACGGCGGGTAGCGACATATCCCTGATTGCCTCTCTCCACCTGCCGCCGCAACAAGCAAACATTCTGCCAGTGACATCCCAGCTTTGACAGTTCTATTTAGACTCCTGACACAAGTAATCAATTCTCTCGATCCGAAGTGGCGTTGTTGTGGAAATACGGAGCGCGCTCAACCGGCGACAGTCTCTATTAAAACACCACTACTTGAGTATAATTGCTACCCTTGTTTGAGCTATCCTCGCCCTCCCTTACAGCCCCCCGCAATTTCTTCAGCCCTATTCAGGATCTAATTAACTTTACATTTTCACCTCCGAGGAGAGCCAATTTCACACTCTTCTTTATTCATTTTGCTTGACTTTAAAATGTTTTTACTAACTCAGTTAGCACTATTATCATAAACTATTTCAGAGAATCTTCCCACGGTGTATTCCAAAGACCAAAACAAGAATTTTCTACGCCTTTGCAACTAACTATTCGAGTAATTTTGTAGACAGTTTATTGCATGGGTGTATAAAGGAGATAATTTCGGGGGGGGGGGCCTGGGACCATTTCCGGGGTATGGAATACTAACAATCTACAATTTTGAATTGTTTTAGCCAACTAAAACGCTATTATAACCAAAATAAAATATTTTTTATGAGCTAAGTGATCTTATTCAATTTATTTTTAAGGGGTTCATGATATTTTTACCGATCAAATCAAAATTTCGGGGGGGGGGGGGTGCAGCCTTCTCAGCCCCCCTTATATACGCCCATGGTTTATTCTGCCATAGCCTAAGCATTTAACGTACTAATTGTGGCATCTCTTATTACACAGGTCTATACCAAATTTGCCTTTTACATGAAAACATACTATATTGATAGTATTTCCATCGCTGACGATTAGTGATGGGAGATTCTCTAATATAAATCGATCTTTTGAATCGAAATGAAAAGATCGATCCACAAAAAGATCGGCGAGCTCAGGTCGATTCAAGAGATTAAACATCGTTGTGTTTTTTTTATAAATTGTTACTAAAAGTCATATTTTGTATATTAGGTATATCTTAAAAATAAGAGCTAATTAAAAATATATATTCGTGTTTTCGTATTCAGTAACCTCAAAGCAGTATTCAATTGAAAGGCACACAAAAAGTTCCAAAATGTTCCACATAATGTTTTATTATTTTTTTTTTTTTTTTTGGCATTTCAACTGCAAGGGCACACTTGTTGCCTGTTTATATTTGTCTAATTTAAAATCCATGAGTAGGAACTGGTAAATTGATATGGTAAAATAATTTATCAACTCAAAATATATGTATGAAATTATATTTAAGAAAAATTATATAAAAATAAATAAATCCAGTATATATTTTAAAAACTCCACCATATTATTAACGTTATTACCTTCCAAAATGGAAGATATAATTTAAATTTGTTTCCTCAATGGTTTATAGATTGGGCACTCAATTAAAATATATTTCACGGCTAGAGGTACATCAAATGCGAGCATTGAGGTTGGGGGGGGGGGTTGACATTAGGTAGCCGTGAGTGAGCCTTGTGGGGCCTATTCGCAGTCTTGTAAAAATAACTTGTTCACGTCTATTTTTGTGTGTGCATTTCTGCGCTACTATTTTTGATTGACATTTTTACATGAAACCTTTTAAAACCATTCCAAATGAAGATGGGATCAGTTTATATTATTAGAAATTATGTCGAACATTCCACATGTGGTCATAATATAGAATGAAATGGCTGACTTGCAGGCTAAAAGTGCATCTATAGATAGAAGCCATGCTATTACAAAATATTAAAAAATTGTGAGGGTCATTTTTTTAGTGATGCGAAATTGGACAGCAGACGTGGAATCCAACAGATAAAGGAGAACACCCAAACCAGAGTTGGGCATAATTTTATTTATAAATAAAAATACGAATTTATTCGTACTTCATATATTTGTGAATACGAATATAAATAAATTCTTATTCATAAGTGTGAATACGAATTTATTTTTATTCACATATATTAAATATAAAAATACAAATAAAATTTTATTCGCAAATTTTTCTGCGAATAAAAATAAATTCACAGAAAAAATTGTAAATAATCACAAAAAATGTGAATATTTACAAAAAATCAAGTGATTACAAAAAAATCACATTAAAATATACGAATAAAAATTTATTCACATTATAATTTGTGAATAAAAATTTATTCACATTATAATTTGTGAATAAAAATTTATTCACACTAAAATTCGCAAATAAATTATGGATTTATTCGTATTAAAATGATATTACGAAAGTTATTGAAGGTGCCGATTTTTTTTTTTTTTTTTTTTTTTTTTTTTTTTTTTTTTTTTTTTTACGGAGGTACTTAAACAAAAAATCTAGGCGCTAATAACCTAGACGTTAAACGCCTTTTTTTATTTATAAATAAAATTATGCCCATCTCTGCCCCAAACTTATGTAATTTTCGATTGGGAGAAATAATTGCTTGATTCTTCAAAATTGTTAGTTTTGCTTTTTTGAACGGGTTTTTCTATCTGTTTACCTAACGTCTAATTGGTTGTTGTTGTTTTTTCATTTCATTTAACAGAAATATGAGTATTTTAGTAAGACAAGGTAAGAAACTGTAGATCATGAGATAGGATAGGATATGGAGTTTGGCGCTCTACTATAGAGTCGTCCAACTCTTCGTTAATTGTAAATAAAACAAAATCTTTTCAGAAAATGATCTTAATATTTTTTAATATGATAGAAGGATCTATGACAATTATGTCTGAGACAAAATATCGGGGAAATGCTCGCCACGTCTTCTTTTGCATACCTCTATCCGATGGTCCATATTTTCTATGACTCTGAGATATATTTGAGGTTCAATGTCATTAATGTAATGAATTATCTGATCCTTTAGTTTTTGAATTGTTTTTGCCTCTTTGACGTTCACTTTTGCATACCTGTATCCGATGGTCCTTATTTTCTATGACTCTGAGATATATTTGAGGTTCAATGTCATTAATGTAATGAATTATCTAATCCTTTAGTTCTTGAATTGTTTTTGCCTCTATGACGTTCACTTTTGAAACCAATCGGCGTATTGACGAGGCTTGAAATTGTCAGTAGGCTCCAGCCCTTGAGTCAATTGATCCATGTAAGTGTGTAAATTCAAATCTTTATTCAAAATTCCCATCAGTGATGTCCGTGAGATGTTCAATTGTTGGTCACGACGACGAGTCGAGGTTGACGACTCTATCGCGAACAATAGCAATGTTTTCCGCACAACAAACTGGGCGAGCATGCACAGCTTTATTCCCATCAGTGATGTCCGTGTGATGTTCGATTGTTGGGCACGACGACGAGTCGAGGTTGACGACTCTATCGCGAACAATAGCAATGTTTTCCGCACAACAAACTGGGCGAGCATGCACAGCTTTATTCCCATCAGTGATGTCCGTGAGATGTTCGATTGTTGGGCACGACGACGAGTCGAGGTTGACGACTCTATCGCGAACAATAGCAATGTTTTCCGCACAACAAACTGGGCGAGCATGCACAGCTTTATTCCCATCAGTGATGTCCGTGTGATGTTCGATTGTTGGGCACGACGACGAGTCGAGGTTGACGACTCTATCGCGAACAATAGCAATGTTTTCCGCACAACAAACTGGGCGAGCATGCACAGCTTTATTCCCATCAGTGATGTCCGTGAGATGTTCGATTGTTGGGCACGACGACGAGTCGAGGTTGACGACTCTATCGCGAACAATAGCAATGTTTTCCGCACAACAAACTGGGCGAGCATGCACAGCTTTATTCACATTTCCTACAGGCCCGCTTTCCTGAAATTTACGCACAATTCTCCCGATATTTGACACATTTGGTCGATTATGCTGGCCAAAGAAATAATGAAGTGCACAAAATGCATTTTGATTTGAACGCCCACTTTCGTAAAAGCCTGCAACAATGTTAACGCGATGCTCAATGTTTTAATTCTCCATGGTTGATTTTGGTTGAACACTAATCAAAGAAATGTCAAATTAATTTGGGCATAAAATTTGACGTTAAAGAGTCACTTACATTTAAAATCTTGCATTATGGTTGGACCACACGATACTAGGTATTTGCGCCTTCTACTATATCTGTTAGAAAAGGTTTGGGTTCAGTTTTAAAAACTTTTAACTTATTTAATTAGATTTTGAGATGTTTGTGAGTTTCAGGAACAGGTGTAATGATGATATCTTCTTTATACTATTGTATATCACTATTATAGCATAGTTTCTTGCAGATGCTTATCAACCTATCCCTGTATATATATTGAGGTCTCCCCTGGCTTTCCCCCGGCTCCTTAGATAGTCCGGCGACAGTCTCCCATAAAACTCCACAACTTGAGTATAATTGCTACCCTCGTTTGAGCTATCTCGGAACCGCAATTTCTTCAGTCCTATTCAGGATCTAATTAACTTTACTGTTCCACCTCCGAGGAGGGCCAATTTCACACTCTGCTTGCTTCATTTTGCTTTCCTTTGATGTGATTTGACTTACTGGAGGCCGGGCTCAGCTCCAAGAACAATGAGAATCATGTATTACGGTTCAACTTTACCGTAACCCTCGGCTCGACAACTTAAGGTTTAATTATTTCATCTCTAGCAACTCCTGCATTCCTAAAATGCCTCAAAGCCCTTTTGTGTTGCCGACTAATCTTTGGCTTGTTTCGCCTTTTCAAGTACCAATTAACATCTTATGGTGGACTTTGTTGTTTTCGTTTTAATTGGAAGAAAAAAAAACTTTCTGTACATTATATAATATTACAAAAATCTCTGAAAATGAAAATGCTAGAAAACTTAATTAAGCATACCATTGATTGAGAAACGTAACATACCATGTATCTCTTGGTTAACGCCAAAACATGTACGGGGTGTCACAAAAATAATGGTCATCCGTTGGCCAGATGATTCGGAAATGCGAGATCGGAAAAAATAACCCACAAATTGATCCCCGAAAAATTTATCTTGAAATGTTATTCAAGGTCAATTGATTAGAGAGAAATATCCGAAATATGAATCAATGCTCAGACAACTAAATATACCTCGAAATGTACTAGAGGTTCTTAAAAATTGTCAGCAAACTTTAGGCAAAATGATCTGAAGTCCTAAAAAAACCTGCAGTATAAATAAAATAATTTAAATGATAAGGAATAATTAAAATAATATAATAAAATAAAAACGAATAAAGAGAAACGCAATGAACAGTAAAAAACCACAAACACAACACAAAAATATGAAACATTAATAGATTGTAGGGCGTAATATTCTTGTCGTTGCTTGCCCAAATATATTTACATCCTATCCTATCCTACAAAAACTATGAATCCTCCTAGTCGATTATTACACAGGCACAAACAAAAAAAATGGTCTTTTCCAAAGACGCCATACATATATTCTTATGTATTTCGACACGCTGAATCCGAATCCATAGTCTCTTTCACCCCATCACGTCAGGTTTATGAGCATTTGAAGGTCAAATTTCGTATGAAGTCGTTAAGAAGAAATAACAAGAGAGGTCTTTTTCAGCGCATTGGCGCAAAATCAACGAAACTTCAAGGATAAATTTGTTTATTTTGCAAGAAATGAATCTGCAGCCAAAATTAATTTTTGCAAAATAGACCCTTTTTTCCTTGACATGACCTTGATTTTCTGCCGATGGGGTGAAACAGACCGCGGATTCGAATTCAGCGACCCTCCCAAGCACGGAAGCTTTATTTATTTCTTCGTAAAGGATTTCATACGAAATTTGACCTTCAAATGTTCTTAAACCTGACGCGATGGAGTGAAACGGACTCCGGATTCGGGTTCAGCGTGCCGAAATACATATGAATATATGTATGGTGTCTTTGGAAAAGACCAATTTTTTTGTGTGTGTGTCTGTGTTATTGACTCGCTGGGTGCAATAAGCCAACTTAAAGGATATGATCATTCCTTCGATTTTTATGTTAATCTGGGACTAATGGTTAATGTTTAATTCGCTGTTTGGCATCTGACAAATGACTATGTTTTGCACTTTCAGTAGGCCTAAGAAGAGCAAACAATAAATTATTTATTATTAATCAATTTATTTTGTTTTAGAAAATATCACAATCTACAATTCAATTGTATTATGTAATTAGATACATGTTACTTGCTCACGCCTCAGGTGTCTCTAGTTGTCAGCCGAATACCTTCCTTGTTAGGAAGGATGACCTGGAGTTACCTTACGCCATCCAACCACAGCCTGCGACTAGCAGGGAGGATTGAAGGCGAAGGAGACGTGGGCTGTGATATCATGAGGAGAGAAAATATCCACAGATATCACTCTCAATTCAAACAATAAATAAAAATTTAAAAAAATAATACATTATAGAAATAAAGCTAGATAGATAAAAACTGTATTTAAGCTTTAACTTTTTACAGGGAGGCCACTTAATAAGAAAAATGGTTTCACTCGAATAAATAACTTTCATTCAATAAAACATTTTATTCAATAATTCATTTTTATTCTATAAAAATTGGCATTAAATAAATCATTGTTATTCAATAATGAATAAAATGAAAAAGTTAGGTTATTCATTGAATTGACTGAATAATGAATTATTTATTATTCAGAATAAAATAACAGATTTATTCATTATTCATTAATTTGAATGATTTTTGCCCAACAGAAACTGTGTTTGCAGGGCACACTATTCCATCTTCCGTTAAGTATATACATTCCATGATTTTTAAGAATTCTCTTCCTTTTTTCATCTAGTCTCTTGTCTTCTGTGTTTCTACTTGAGTATAGTTCAGTGCTTCCAAAGATTTCTGCTTGGCCTTCATTTAGTTCTTCCATTTTAGCGCGGTTCCTCCCTCCCCCATAGGGAGGAACCCCGCTTATAAGGTTGATACAATGAAACAATCCGAAAGTGCCGACTAGAAAATTTCGCGTTTCAGAACCCCTAGAGACCGAAAATAACGGTGGTTCAAATTTGTATATATATATATATATTTGTCTGTTCGCTCATTTCTGGCTTCCCTAATGGTCCGATTGTGATGAAATTTGGTACAAAAATCCGTCGCCCAATTTGAAAGGTCAAGTTCGTTAACCAGCAAAATCCGCCTACCGGAAGATGGCGTTTGGGGCAAAATTCGTGCAAAAAAAATCGTAACGCTTACGTTTTTGAGTTCATAAGCTTCTAAGTACTCGTTTTATATGATTCCTGGGCTAGGAAAACAAATGAAACCATTTTCAAGGCAATGGCTTTAACCGTTTTCGAGAAAATTGGAAAAATATGTTTTGAATACCGTATTTGTTTTGGGTACTTAGAATCATGGGATTCAGTTGAAACATTTTCTGCATGTTCTACTTTCAACAAAACTAATATGTTGAAATTTTGGTTACGTTTGGAGTTAAGGAAGGGTTAGAATAAAATATTTTATTAACAGACATAAAAAGTTTTAGTTACTTTGTTTACTTTCCTTAATATCTCGAAAGAGGTTGAGAATCTTGTTAAACGGAAAAATACCATTAGAAAGCTTATTAAATGCTCTAAAAAAAAGGTTCTAATGAAAGTTTTGATTAGGCGATGTCAATCGGAGAAAAAAGTGCTTAAAACTTTAAATTAATTGATTTCGTTTATTCCAATGGTTCTTTTTGTCTGTTTTATTTCTTGTTATTTTTTAATTGCTTATAGTTGGATAATGTATTTGACAATAAAACTGGTTAAGTAAAATAACAAAAACAATTTATTGTTAGAAATATAGATTTCCAAGATTCCAAGACCTTGTCACTAGCGGGTCCGTTTCTAGTGTAGCGGACCCTTCCAGGTAAGATTGTAAATCATGACCTTTCAAGACTTTACTACTCACAGGAATGGCGTTAGTGACCTTAAGGGTTGACACGCCATTATAATAATTAATTTAAAAAAAAAAAGACTGGTGGAACCAAAATAATAACTGCTTCTATTTTAATCTTTCCAAATTAGACTAGGGATATGAACGGAACCGCGCTAAGATGATGCAGTCCTGCGAGATGGACTTTTGCAATTAGTCTCTCCACCTAGGAACACTTCACAAGCAGAATATTCACATATTTGCAGGATAGGAAAGACAGGTACTGAGTTTTGAAGTCTGTTTTAAGATATAGGTTACAAACAATAAGAACATTGGGGTCTTTTTTCCAGTTCCATCCAGTTACTTTTGAAGTAGCAGTAGCGATATTAACAGTGATTCAGGGCATGCGCAGAACTCTTTGCATTTCTATTGGAGGATTCCGATGAGCAATTCTATTGGTTCTTGCTGGGAGTAAAGTAACCTTCAACAGCGAATTAGCGTTTGTTTGTGAAAAAGCTCTGTTTATGTTAGTGAGAAAAAATGAGTCTTTTACAATTAGTTCGCCATGTTCCTGACAAAGAAAAAGCGATTGGTTTCTTACTCGCAAAAATTAATAGAATTCTATTAATTTTAGCGAGTCGGATTGACTAGAGTTTTGATATCTTCTTGAGCGAGCGAAGCGAGCGGAAACGCATAGCACGTATGCCGGTAATACTAAATAAATGTAAAATATCCGAAAAGAGAGAGAAAAAAAAGGATTAAAATAAGTGTGTTTATAAATATCATTGTTTAAGTTATCCTTCATAACCTGCAAAACAGTTAACTTTAATGCTTAATAACTTTTTTCGTAGTTGAGAGAATTGATTTTGATCATATTAACCTTTTTATTAATAAATGTTGCTAGCCATTATCTAATATGGTTTATAACCGTAGATAAGGTGTCAAGTAGTAATAGATAACCAGCAAAAAACCTGTAAGCTAATCAGTAACTTTATCAGCGAGTACGAGTAACTGTCAAAAATCACTACTGCTACTTCAAAAGTAACTGGATTTGGTCTTCGAAAAAAGATCCGACATTGCTTTCGTTTTTAATTTTGCAAATAATCCAGTATTTCGTTATAGAAATAAATGATATAAATGAATAAGAAATGGATGATAAGAACGTTGTGTAGCCAGCAACCCAATAAAGTTCGGCAGCCCATATTATCTTTGTCATTTTTAAATAATGATTTCTCCATCAATTCGTGAAAAAAAGAGAGTAAACGTAAAAAATGGCTGTTGAATGGCGGAGCGAGAGTAAGAGATGAATTTCAAATGCCTACCCGTGTCGACCATGAAAGAGAAGTGTACAGTTAAATATATTTACAATTCAAATTACGGTAGCTGGTTGAAGGATGTACAGAGCTAAACCGGTTTTGTAGTAAGTAGCCATGTTGTTTTGTCACCCTTCTGCCTCGACATCCCCACTACCTCAAAGTGGCAGGACTACAGGCCTATTAAACTCCCCTACCTTAGTTGGCTACCACTTAAGAAATATTACAAGTCCGACTCGCAGGAACTGCATCATCTTAACGTGGATCCGTTCTTATCCTTAGTGTAATTTGGAAAGCTCCATATAGAAACAGATATTATTTTGGCTAGACCTTTCCCGGGTATTTTTGCGAAGACCACTTCCAGTTACTTTTGAAGTAGCAGTAGTGATTTATAACAGTTACTCGTACTCGCTGATAAGCTTACTGATTAGCTTACACGTTCTTTGTTGGTTATATTTTACTACTTGACTCGTTATCTACGGTTATCACTCACTCACTCACTATTGGGTGCTACAGTCCTTGTAAGACCTGGGCCTCAACCACCATCCTGCTCCATTTCACACGGTTTGCTCCTAGGTTCCTCCAATTTCGGATCCCTAGCGTGCGCAAGTCCTCCTCCAGGTCATCAATCCACCTCTGTCTTGGCCTGCCTCTCTTTCTTTTTCCCCCGGGTGCACCATTCAGCATCAATTTAGGTAGCCTACAGGGTTCCATTCTCTCCACGTGCCCCAACCACCGTAGTCTACCTTTCTTGATGATATAGAGGTTGTCAGGCTCGCCATACAGTTCTGTAAGTTCGGCATTGCGTCTGACCCTCCACCTGTGCGTCTCTCTTACGGCTCCAAAAATCTTCCTCAGGACTCTTCTTTCCCAGACCAACAGACCTCTCCTCATTTCTTAGGTCAGAGTCCACGTTTCGCTGCCGTACACAACAACTGGTCTAATAACAGTTTTCATATAATAAAACCTTTGCTTTCCTGGAGAGACTTTTGTATCGGAGAGCTTTTTGCAACGCATAGAAACATCTTTAAAACATCTTTAATTAAGATGATCCAAAGAAAAACGCGCAGCTCATATAATGCATCTACGGTTCTAATTCATATTATATAATGGCAAGGAATATTTATTAATAAAAAGGTTAATATGATCAAAATCAATTCTTTTAACTACGAAAAACGTTATTAAGCATTAAAGTTAACTGTTTTGCAGGTTATGAAGGACAACATAAACAATGATATTTGTAAACACACATATTTTATCCCTTTTCTCTCTCTCTCTTTTTGGATATTTTACATTTATTAAGCATTATGGGCATACGTGCTATGCGTTTCCGCTCGCTCAAGAATATATCAAAACTCTAGTCAATCCATCTCGCTAAAATTAATAGACTTCTATTAATTTTTCCGAGTAAGAAACCAATCCCTTTTTCTTTGCCAGGAGCATCGCGAACTAATTGTAAAAGACTCATATTTTCTCACTAACATAAGCAGAGCTTTTTCATAAACAAAAGCTAATTCACTGTTGAAGGTTACTTTACTCCCAGCAAGAACCAATACAATTGCTCATCGGAATCCTCCAATAGGAAGGCAAAGGACTTATGCGCATGCGCTGAATCACTGATACAATCACTACTGCTACTTCAAAAGTAATCGGATGTTGTCTTCGCAAAAAGACCCCCTTTCCCAAAATACTTTTATGGCCTCAGGTACTTGACAGATGGCATGGCTACCTGGAAATTTCGGTTCATCTAGGTAAGGCGGATTGTTATTAAAAAGTTAACGAGCCCTCTGCGATGTTTCTTCCTGACTCAGTGGTTTCAAAATATCAACCCCCAAATCCGCGGTTATGTTTTAGCAGACGCTTCATAATGGATTTGCCTCCTCTTAACATAGGTAAGACATAAATCCAAATTCAACGTGAAACTCGATTTGTAGGTCAAACCTTTAACTACACACTTTCAAGGTGCTAATGACCTTAGCAGTAGATGCACCAAACAAATAAATAAAAAAAAAAAATACACACTTTCAAGGGCACCGTATTTAAAAGAATTAAAGAAAAGATGCTTGAACTCATACAAATTCTTAAAAGTTCGAAACAATACTTATTTGGGTGCTGTTCGGAAGAGCATGATTAAAAACAGGAGTAACTGCTACTTTAAAAGTAACTGGATGTGGTCTTCGCAAAAAGACCCGAAAAGACACTGTGATCTAGATTCAATGTGTAAAGCATACTTTCTCGTTTTCCCCTTTATTTTTTCAAATAAAAAATAAAAAGAATATCAAAATATGTAGCAAAAATATGTATTTATGGCAAAATATGTAAAAATATGGATTTTTAACAAAATCTTGGTTTTTGACATGAACATCCGTTCCGTATCCATTACAAAAGTAACCAACATATCCTTTGCTGGATTAATAAATGATATAAGAGGTAGCGATAAAGCAGAATTATCAGCAAAACAAGCTATTAAAGAATGCTGAAGCACACCTAAAATATCTAATCAAAATGGCAGAACGGAAGGCTTCAAAACAGAGAAAACAAGTTAGGAGATTCTAAGTACTGTCGAGAATTAAAATTGGATACACTAATCTCACCGATGCATATTTATTTAGAAGATAATCTAGGCCTGAATGCACGGTTCATGGACAGTATCTAACCATTTCACAGAATGCAGAGCCTACGAAGCCATCCAAAACCAAACGGACATAGTCCTGTCTGTGACATACTTGGAGATGGTCATGAATTGAGTGAGAGAGCGTTCGGTTTCTTCAGAGCAATTTAAGAATGAGCTATACACGCGCGTAGTAATACCTCCAAGACTGAAACAATAAAGAAACCGTCGCGAGCCTAACTATGAAGAATTATTTAGTTATAACTAAGCACTTTCCTCAGAATTGGGTAGTGTCGAGTGCATTCCCTAATAATTTGCTTAAAATAACCTAGATAGATAAATAAAATAAACAAATAAATAGTTCTGCTCTTTTGAATTTATTATGAGCACCTTTTTTAATTATTATTTTTGTAATTAATTTCCTTCCAGAGTTTTGTGTATATGGGGTACTAAACTACATAATAAACACACAAAACTACACATTTTCGTCTACTGATCTTGATGAATAAAATATAATAAAAATTACGCCTGGTATTGGCAAATAACTACTTTGGCTCCAGGGTAAACCCCCCCCCTCCTAATGAACCAATTTAGTTTATTTTTACAACACATTTTCCTCTTCATTTGATCCTACCGACTTTCGTTGAAATATAACAAAAATTACGACTGTTATTGGCAAATAACTACTTTGGCTCTGGAATAAACTTCCCCTCCAGATGGACCGATTTTGTTAGTTAACGAACTCGTTGAATCGTTTGATGGGGGAATACTATATACCAAGTTTCGTGGCGAAAAAACAAAAACTCTGGTCTGTATCGTGTTAACGGACACATATATGAATAACGGAAATTTTTCCTCGCCATACAGTTCTGTATATATATATATATATATATATATATATATATACAGACACATACACATATATATATATATATATATATATATATATATATATATATGTTTGGAACGGCTTCTTTCTCCAGCGGTGTCGCTCCTCTCTCCATCGCAATATTTCATCTCCGACTTCTTCAGGCTGCTATGTGTCGTCCTCGGTGGTTATCAAGGGAATGGTGGTTATCATTCCCTTGATAACCACCGAGGACGACACATAGCAGTCTGAAGAAGTCCGAGATGAACCCGACGAAATGTTGCGATGGATAGAGGAGCGACACCGCTGGAGAAAGAAGCCGTTCCAAACATACATGTGATACCCAGCGATGCAATTTAAAACAATATATACATATATATATATATATATATATATATATATATATATATATATATATATATATATATATATATATATATATATATTTAACTGGGGTCATTTTTGGTGTCTACTAGGTAGGATCAATAAAGATTCGAAGAAATTTTACAAAAATTCCGTTTTGAGTGCAACCTCAATAGCTAGTTTCCTTCGGAGGAAAGTGCTAAAATATACGAATATTTTTTTTTTTTTTTTTTTTTTTTTTTTTTTTTTTTTTTTTTTTATTATTATGGTGCGTCGACTGCTATGGCCAATGGCACCATTTCTTATTGCTTCTTTTTGAACCAATGAGTCGATTCTTAACAAAGTTAGCTTAAACTAAACTAAACTATTCCTATTTTGGTTGAATCCTTTTTTAACATATATCGGAACAACCCTTAATTCTAAACCTAAATCTAAATCACTGGCTATTTACATATTTACAAATCTCATTCACTCCTCGAACACTCACACAATAAATACTTACACACATCAAGCGTACTTATATATAAACTATTTACACACATTATAAAATCAAAGACGTATATATCACAGATGTTCTGCTTCCTCACTATAGCTGACTGTACAATTTGATGTCTACTAGATATTCCATCAATATCTTCACAGAGGCTTCGTTTCTATCTAATAGTTCTCTTAAGTTGTCTGGCAAACGGTGCCGCCTCCTGGCTTGCTGGAGGGCAGTGCACTCCAACAAGATGTGCTTTACATCCAGGAGGTTGCCACAGTGCTCGCAGTGTGGTCTACGCCGGCCGACGAGGTGGTATCCATGCGTCAATCGAGTGTGGCCGATTCTTAGCCGCGTTAATATCACCTCGTCTTGTCTTTTCATATTACTGATTGGGTTATTGGACCTTACGGAACCTTCAGCATTCTTTAAAAATAGGTCTTTATCGTTGTATTCCTCTTGCCACTTATTCCATACAAGTTTGCCAATTTTCTTTTTAAAATCTTTTATGTGAATTGGCAAGGCAAGACCATCTAACTGCGATGCTGCCTGCCTTGCCAAGTCATCAGCTTTTTCATTTCCTTCTATATTTGCATGACCAGGAATCCATAAGAAATTGACTGTCGCTTCTCTAGATAATATAGCATTTAATAGTTGAAATATGTCAGATATTAGAGGATTTGCAGAGAATTTGTCATTCAGGGCTATTAACGAACTATATGAATCTGTACATACTAGTATCCGTAGACGTAAGTGTCCGTAATGTTCAAGGGCTTTTTTAATTCCTGCTAATTCTGCGTGAAAGACACTTGTTTCTGGATTTAATGGAACAGAAAGTTGTCTTTCATGATCAACATAAACGCCACATCCCGCACCCGAGTCTGTCTTTGAGCCATCTGTGTAGATAGTGAGGTATTCTTTGTATTTTTCAATTTTTTCTAGAAAAGCAGCTTTAAATATTAGGTTTGAGGTGTTTTCCTTAAGATAATTTCCTAATGTGAGATCGATATTAAATGCTGGTAGAATCCATGGGAATACGGCTGGAAGTCGCATTTCCATGAAGTTCCCCCAGGTACTGCCGTAGAATGCGATATTTTCATCGGCCCTTACTGATAGCGGTCGCGTTCTAGATCTCTTATGGCTGTACATGTCAGATATGTTTTGATCGCCTACAATATTGGCCATGAAATGGTTCGGCTGGCACATTAGAGAACCCGTGTATGTCAGAGCAAGTAGCTTTCTTCTATGTTCCGGTGGTAAATGTCGAGCTTCTACATATATGGAATCTAATGGGCTTGTTCGAAAAGCACCAATCGCAGCTCGTAGCCCCGCATTGTACAGTCTATCCAACTGCCGGAGCCACGACCTGCGAGCGGACCCATAGATCGCACATCCGTAATCGACTCTGGATCTCAACAGCGCGTCAAATATACGCAAAAGAACTGATTTTTCAGCACCCCACTTTATTCGGGACAATGTTTTCAGGACTTTAAGAGAAGCCTCACACCTCTGGATTGTGTAGTTGATGTGAGCCCTCCACCTGAGTTGTTTGTCCATGACGAGCCCAAGGAATTTATGTTCATCTTTTAAAGTAACTTCGGAACCACACATCTCCAGCCTTGGGGGATTATGTGGCCTCCGGAGCCTACAAAAGTGGACAGACACGGTTTTTTCATGAGAAAATGTAAACCCACGTGATTTCGCGACATCGCTTACGGCGTTGATTGCCTGTTGCAGGCTCCGGGCTTCTGTGTCTTCAGCCGGGTGGCTAACGAACAACGCCAGGTCGTCGGCAAATAGTGATCGGCAAATATTAGTACCTACAACATCAGCTATGCCATTTATTGCGACAAGAAACAGTGTTACGCTGAGAACGGACCCCTGAGGGACTCCATTCTCTTGCACGTATACGGATGACAGGGTATCACTAACTCGGACTCTGAAGGTTCTTTCCTCTAAAAAGCTCTTAAGGAACATGGGGAGCCTACCTCTAAGCCCCCAATCGTGTAGACGTTGGAGGATGTCATACCTCCAAGCCCTGTCATACGCCTGCTTCATGTCGAAAAAAATGGCTGTAGCATGTTGTTGGGAGAAAAATGCATTTTGGATGACATGTTCCAGATATGCCAACTGGTCTTGGGTGGAGTGTCTTTGCCGAAATCCAGCCTGATATTCGCTAATCAACCCACGTTTTTCTAAGACACACATTAATCGGTGGTTTACCACAGACTCCAGAAGCTTTCCCATACAACATAGAAGAGATATGGGTCTATAGCTACCCGGAGCCTGTGGATCTTTACCAGCTTTCAAAATTGGAACAATAATAGATTGTTTCCATTGGGTTGGGTATTTTGCTGAGGTCCAGAGTCGATTATACAGATCAAGCAATCTTCTTTTTCCTGCGTCCGGTAGATTCAATAGCATTTCGTAAGGCACCCCATCACATCCCGCTGATGATCTCCGAGATACTGAATGGAGTGCCCTACGAAGCTCTTCCATTTGAAATTCGGCATTATAGTCACAAGGAACGTCCTCCTCTGAACCAAAGTCCAGGGGAGAACTCTCCTTAATGGTTTTTCTGGCAAGGAACTCAGGCGGATACTCCTGCGAGCTAAATACCGAACCGAAGTATTGGCCAAAGATAGTGGCAACATCTTGAGGGTTGCTAACGTGTTGTCCTTCATGGAAGAGAATCGGAATTTGAGTTTTTGTAGATCTTCCGCTAATAGCTTTTATTTTCTTCCATACTTCAGATATGGGTGTACTACTTGTCATAGTACTTGTGTAGTTGTTCCATGATTCCTTTTTCTTTTTCAATTTTAATCGCCTTTCGACAGCTCTGGCTTTCTTAAAGGCGATCAAATTGATTTCTGTAGGATAACGCTTGAATCTATTGAACGCCCTTTTTTTTATTTTATTAGCATCCCTGCACTCCTCGTCCCACCATGGAACAGGAGTTCTCCTTGTGCGACCAGAAGTGCATGGGATAGACCCACTTGCTGCATCTTTCAGTGCTTGTGTGAATTTTTCTACTGATACCTCAAGCGAGTCCTCAAGTTCCGGTAAAACAAAAGAATCATGAAATGTTTCCCATTGAGCGAGTTTGATGTTCCATTTAATTGGGCTTCGAAGCTCATTGTACCTTCCAGGACAGTTCACCAATATTGGAAAATGATCCGATCTATGAAGGTCAGCAAGGACATTCCATTCAAGGATCGTCATTAGTGTCGGACTGATAATTGTTAAATCTATTGCGTCAAATGTTCCAGACGATTCGGTGAAATGTGTAGGCGCTCCATCATTGAGTATCAAGAGACCCATCTCATCAAGCGCATCATAAAGAAGATGCCCCTGAGGAGTGGATCTTCTCGAGCCCCAACTGACATGATGCGTATTTAGATCACCGAATATTATTATTGGAGGTGGTAATTGTCCTATTAAATCTTTTATTTCCGCAATAGAGTATCCTCTACCGTCTGGAAGGTACAATGAGCAGATGCTCGCAGTAATTGGGGTTTTCAGACGCACAGCGACAGCCTGGAGTGGCGTGTTTAAGTTAATTGAGGTTGCAGCAATGTTTTCCATGGTGTATAGGGCCACACCACCGTGGCTCCGACCACCCGGTAAAACATTTGCCTCCTTGTGTTCACTCCTGTACCCAGCCAGTGGCCTGGCGGCCCCCTCCGGAAACTTAGTTTCCTGAAGAGCCACCACCAATGGGCTGTGTGTGTGCAACAGATAGCGAAGCTCGTCACTATGCTCTGAAAACCCTCGAATATTCCACTGAAGGAATTTGTTAATTTTTGTCATTGTTGAGTAGTTTATTATTAATTTTTATTCTGACTCAACACAGTTTTCGGCTGGCTGACACTTCTTACTTTGGGACGGCCTTTTTTTCGTTTATTCTTTACAGATGTAACGGGGCCTGCTTCCTCAATACCATCGGTCTCAGATATTGACGAAGGAGGCAGTGGCATGCCAAAGTTGAGAGAAGTGGGAGATTCTGGTTTCCCCTGTTCCAAATTTTCATCCGCCGGAGCAGATGGTAAAGAGAGTGGAGTTGGAGGTGGGATGAGAGGGGGATTAGGAATTGGAATAGGAAGGGGGATAGTGGTTGGGTTGGGAGAGGAAGTTGGAGTTGGATTGGGATTGGTAATCGGAGTTAGGATGGGGGGAGGAGTGGGGAGGGGCGAGGGCTTAGAAGAATTAGAAGGAGGAGGGTTAGGGTTACTAGATTTAGTACCCTTATTCATTTCTAGCCTGGTTTTCGTCACATTCTTGGTTGCATCCGAGTATGTACCTCTGCAGGCGTAAGATGTACTATTTACAAGTACTCTTGCTTGCCTAAAGGTTAAATCTTTAATTTCAGTCCGCATTTTCTGAATTTCTTTTTCGATTTTATACTCATTGCAGTCTCTGGAACGTGCAGTATGCGGGCCATCGCAGTTAGGGCATTTGGGAGGTGCAGGGCACGGGTCTGGGTTGTGAGATGGGTACCCACAAACACAAACCTCGCGCTCTGATTTACACCTCATAGCAGAGTGTCCAAACTTTTGGCATCTGAAACACCTCAGTGGAGCGGGGACGTAAGGCCTCACTCTGAGTTTATAAAACGCAGCCTGGATGCTGGAAGGTATCTCTGGTCTGTCAAAAGTTAACATTATACTGCCTGTAAATTCTAAGGAGTCAACTGCACTATCCGCAGGTCTTTTCTTGCGAAAAAATCTGCGGACAGCTATAATGCCTTGATCCTTTAACCCTTCCAATATTTCTTCGTCGGTCGAATTCTCGAGATCAAAACATGTTATTACCCCTCTTGATGTGTTTAGCGTTTTATGTAATTCAATCTTTACGCTAAACGCACCAAGGGTAGTCGCGGTTAATAGTTTTTCAGCCTGAGCCGCTGTAGATGCTTCAATTAGTAGAGATCCATTAGCCATCTTGCTTATACCTGAGACATTTCCGAATTCATGAGCTATAAGCTTATTGATCAGAAACGGGGAAACCTTTACAAAAGATTCATCCCCGGTCCTGCTCATAACCATAAACTTAGGGAACTTCTTAACACTGCTGGGTATTTCTTCTAGCTGCCTTTTCCTTCCTCTTTTTACTTTCTTCTTCTCAGGCGACTTTGGCACTGTATAAGGTACCAAAGTGAACTGAGAATCCGAAAAAACAGGCTTTTGATTCTTAACACTGGAGGGGTGTCCAGAACCATTATGTTCAGGGTTCAGCGTCCCTGAAGCAACCTCTGCGGAAGCTTGGGTGGGTTCGTGAGGGTTTTGAAGGTCAAAGTCCATGCGTAGGTCGCTCAGTGGGTCCTGCTCACCCACTGAGTTCATAAGGGGCAATCCGGCTATTTCCTTTTTTAATGTCGTAGGATAAATAGTTTAGGTGACTCAGACCCCTAATCTTTGTCACCGAGTCTGCTGGTGGGGCTGCCACCTAGGCCGGCAGACCGACACAGTTCCTCCCGAAGGAGAGGATCCGCTCAGCAGGGGAGGTGTCCCTGCCTCATCACGGATCCCCGCCTCTGCTTTTCTCCGTTCATGTACTGTACAAGAACGTTGCCCAGGGGGTACCACGGGGAGGAAAAGCAGTAGGCGTTGACGGGAATCAGGTATACTAGGAGATGCTAAGCAGTGGAATAGGGTACTATAGCTTAGCAGAGCTCCCAAAAGAAGTCGGACGGCTCCCATATCCGCACGTCCGCTCCAGCAACCCTTTAGCCCGCCCATTTACCCCCCAATATACGAATAGCCTTAAAATTTGCCAGTTAGCTCTCTAGCTGGCTCAAAAGTGGACCAATATTAATGGAATTTGGTACAAAAATACATCGTGTGATTCTAAAAGCCAAGCCCGTAAACCAGCAGAATCTTTCCTCCGGAACAAAGTTTTTTGGGCGATATTCACTCGAATAAAAATTGTAACACTTACATTTTTTGTAACTAGACATCCAGGTACAAATGTTATAAGGAATTGAAAATCTAATGAAACCAATCCCATGTTCATAGATAAAAAGTCCGACTCGCAGGAACTGCGTCATCTTAGCGCGGTTCCAGTTTTTTTTTTTTTTTTTTTTTTTTTTTTGTTTTTTTTTTACGGCACATCTACATCTAGGTCATTAGCGCCGACATCCAGGGTGTAGCGAGGAATTTCACCAGCGAGCAGTGGGATGATAAAATTCCTGCCGGAGGTTGGGAATCGAACCCACCATCTCCCGCTTATGAATCCAAGGCGCTAGCCCTTCATATCCCTATTCTCATTTGAAAAGCATAGAACAGAAACAGATAATATTTTCCTCGGCCTTTGTTGAAAAGGTTTTATGGCTATGGTATACCTGGGGTCAGGTCCGCAAGACCCTAGAATCCTCTTCTACCGATACTTCATTTCATACGTTTCAATGAATTGGAAAATATCAAATATTTTCACACATTCCTGTGTTCTTTTACTATAGTAATAATTCTACAGATAAAGTCAATTAAAAAATAAAATAAAAAAACCAACAGCATAAAGGCAATTGAAAATATTCAAAAGACGTCATCGAATCTTTTTCTCTTGGCAAGCTATATTTCTAACAATGAATTGTTTTTCTTATTTTGCTTAATCTGTTTTATTGTAAAATACATTATCCAACTATAAGCAATTAAAAAATAACAAGGAATAAAAACAGACAAAAAGAACAGTTCGAATAAGCAAAATCAATTACTTTAATGTTTTAAGCACTTAGTTCTCCGATTTACATCGCCTAATCAAAACTTTCATCAGAACCTTTTTTGTAGAGCATTTAGTAAGCTTTCTAATGGTATTCTTCCGTTTACCAAGATTCTCAACCTTTTTCGAGATATTAAGGAAAATATACAAAGTTACCAAAACTTTTTAAGTCTGTTAATAAAATATTTTATTCTAACCCTTCCTTAACTCCAAACGTAACCAAAATTTCAACATATTAGTTTTGATGAAAGTAGAACATGCAGAAAATGTTTCAACTGAATCCCATGATTCTAAGTACCCAAACCAAAAACGGTATTCAAAAAATATTTTTCCAATTTTCTCGAAAACGGTTAAAGCTATCGCCTTGAAAATGGTTTCATTCGTTTTCCTAGCCCAGGAATCATATAAAACGAGTACTTAGAAGCTTATGAACTCAAAAACGTAAGCGTTACGATTTTTTTTGCGCGAATTTCGCCCCAAACGCCATCTTCCAGTAGGCGGATTTTGCTGGTTAACGAACTTAACCTTTCAAATTGGACGAAGGATTTTTGTACCAAATTTCATCAAAATCGGACCATTCGTCTTCTAGCTAGAGAGCGAACAGACAAATATATATATATATAAATAAATATATACATATATATATATATACAAATTTGAACCACCGTTATTTTCGGTCTCTAGGGGTTCTGAAACGCGAAATTTTCTAGTCGGCACTTCCGGATTGTTTCATTGTATCAACCCTATAAGCGGGGTTCCTCCCTATGGGGGAGGGAGGAACCGCGCTAAAACTAGATTTTTCTTGATATTTTCGGATATATTCTTCTATATCTCGAAACCGCTCAGCAAATCGTAGCTAATGCAAATCACCTATTCGAAAGCTTTTTAAATTTCCTGCGAGCCTGACTTTACTTTAAATCATCGGGAGTCGAATTATTAAATGTGAAATGTGACGAATAATATAACATTAGTTATAAACTCCTGAAAAGGCACCAAATAGAGCGTGAAACGTGGAAAGTTTTGATAATATGTTGGGTTTCTGGTCTATTTATTCTGACATTTTGACATTTTTAAAGTAATCATAATAAAAAAAAAAAAAAGAAAAAAAAAAAAGGAAACAAGAGATTATTAATTTTGCAGGATAAGAATTAGATGCCAAATATCGATGTTACATTTCCATTAATTTGTGTGCTTCATTTATCCTAACTTATTTAGATAAAGTATTATTTTTTTTTTATGTCATAGATCATCAATTACACTGGCACACAAAATAAAAAAAGTGATATTTTCCAAAGACGCTATACATATATATTCTTATGTATTTTGACAATCTGAATCAGAATCCGCAGTTCTATTCACCCCAGCATGTCAGATTTAATGGCATTTAAAGGTCAAATTTTGTATTTAAGTATTTTAAGAAGAAATAACTAGAGCTTCCGTGATTTTGAGGGTCGCAGAATTCGAATCCGAGGTCTGTTTCATCCGATCGGCGCAAAATCAAGGTCATTTCAAGGAAAAATATGTTTATTTTGCATAAGATAAATCTGCAGTCCAAAATTTATTTTTTCCAAAATAGACATATTTTTCCTTGAAATTACCTTGATTTTGCGCCGATGGGGTGAAACTAACCCCGGATTCAAAAAAACATATAAATCATCGAAATATTTTTAATGAAATTTAGAAATTATTATCGACACACATTCACCTAAAATCTAGGCGCACGGTAGTGCGCCAGGCCAAGTTCCGGCCTAAGCATACTGTGTGTATATTACAGGCGGTCTTAGAGCCGATTTTTACCCTCTCATAACTTCCAACCAGGTAAAGATAAAGTTATGAAATTTTACACAGGTATTATACTACTAGATGTGAGTAAAACTGGAAATTTTCATAATTCTACATCGAATAGTTTCTGAGATATAAGCGATCGAAAATCGGGATTTATAGGACTCACTCACTCACTCACTCACTGACTCATCAAAATTATTAGGCACTTCCCATGATGCTAGAGACTTGAAATTTTGCATGAAGATAGATATGAAGACGTTATTAAAGGAAAAAATCGAAGAATCGCGAAAAGTTGTGTTTGACTCCGCTTCCAGGGCGGAAGCGTGCCAGTTTTGTACTTCCTTCGGAAACCCATCATTCCGTCCGAAACCCAAGATGTGGGGTATCCAATGAATTGTCTCGGTATGAAGAACCTATATTTGATGTTTTAAGAAACAATTAGACGCATATAGGCTCGGTAAAAATCTTATAACAGCTGTCTGTCTGTATGTTTGTTCCTCTTACAAATCAGAACCGTTTGACCGATTTGACCAAACTTGGGTCACAGATGGGTCTTGATACGGGGAGAATCATAGGATAGGTTAAATTGTCTATCAGCTGTCTGTCTGTCTGTTTGTTCCTTATACAAATACACACCGTTTGACCGATTTTGACAAAATTTGACACACATGTCTGTCTTTATCCGGGTAGTGTCATAGGCTAGTCAAAATCGTCTATCAGCTGTCTGTCTGCGTGTTTGTTCTTTACACAAATTCACACCATTTGGCCGATTTTGGCCAAACTTGGCAAACAGGTAGGCCTTGGTCCGGGGAATGCACTAGGCTAGGTAAAAAAGGCCTTTCAGCTGTCTGTCTGTATGTTTGTTTCTTATACAAATTCACACCGTTTGGCCTACTTTGACCAAACTTGGCACGCAGGTAGGTCTTGATACGGGAGTGTCATATTACCTATGACGTTTTCTACTTTTTGTTCCATCGAAATGCCATCATTCCTTCTGAAACCCATCATGTGGGGTATCAAATGAATCGTCTTGGTAAGGAGAACCTATATTTGATGTATTAACAAACATGTCGACGCATCTTAACAAAAACAGTTGTGACTTCTTTCTTAAATGTAGTAAATAAAATCGTACTGGTTCACTGCATAATATACTTCAAAGCAGATACTAAGTTTTTCAAATTCGAGCCATCTAAATTACAAAGTTTAGGATCACAAACCCAAAATGTATCGTCTTTGTTCTTATATTTTTCTTGAAGGCCTTCTGCACTTTCCCTATTGTATCCTCGGTATAAGGTTCCTGTGTTTTACAGTGTAATAGTTTAGTTAAGAGAGCAATCAATTTGTCCTCTAGAGTAATGTCATCTGGAAGAGCTTCTATCTTTTCTAGTCTAGTGATTAGATGTATGTAGGTTGATTATTGGTATCAAATATCAAGCAGTAAGGAGAACTTTATGCAGAATCCAAAGACCCTGGTTTTATATGAAGTACAAAAGCCAGTAGGTATGCGGCAACTAAATTCTATTTAATACTTAGAAAAAAGTAATGAGATCCCCAAAAAAACATAAATGTGAAATAGAGGCCAAGTTCCTGCCCCCACAAAGAAACACTCCCTTCCTCAAAAATATCCCCTCTTAAAACCCCCCAAAAACGCCGTACCATTCTACACTCCTAAAAAGTAGTATGAGTTGGTGTATTAATTCAACCAATAATATTTTCCAATACAAGAGATGATACAAGAAACAAATGTCCAAGTTCATTACTTGGAAGACCTCATAGTTACTTACTAAGAACAGAAAAGACACTTCAACTGACCTTTAAAAACAACAATAAAAATACTTAAATCCAGTTACTAAAATATCACTTTCCTCAACCAGGTATATTCTTAAACTTGGCAATGTTTAGTTTTTCTCTAAAGATAATTTCGGCACAAAAAAAACATTGCCAAGTTTTTTTGGGGATCACATACACTGTATGTAGTGTAGTAGCCTATGTATTTGCTCTGTACTCAATATAGCTACAAACTAGTACTCAACAATATAGCTACAAACTAGTACTCAATATAGCTACACACTAGTACTCAATATAGCTACAAACTAGTACTCAATATAGCTGCAAACTGTACTCAATATAGCTACAAACTGCGTGGGTCATAACCACCATAAACTATCCGTAGAAATCATCTTGAAACAAAAGTATTTCCATTATATTTCCAATCAGATACGTTCGATGTTCCTACTCCAAACTCAGCAGCAATGTTCTTTAACGATTCTCCCTTGTCAATTCTTACCAATGATTCCATCCTTTTTTCCATAGTCACAACAATGCTTTTAAATCGCGGACAGTGAGCAAAAGAAACAGCAAAACTATACTTTACCTCGATCGTGACGCTAAGAAAACTCGCGTAATTTACTTTCTGAGAATAGCAATTTACCGTCGGTTAAACAAGTCTTCATTTACTACACATAGATAAATAGATAAGTTTTAACTTTTTACAGGGAGGCCACTTAATGTACTTAAAGTAACATAACTTTAAATTAAAATTACACAATATAATACTTGTTTTACAATAAAGAAAAAATTATACTTAAACTAGCTGTTACCCGGTGTGCCAAGCCACACGTACTTTCTGTATCTAGAAAAGCCCAAATAAATTAAAAACCAAAAAAGTACTATTAAAATCTAATAACACAACTTTGTAACTGTTCGGGTTCACATTTCGAGTCCGTGACATCGGATTTGTTAGTCCTAGACGATTGCAGCCTAGCCTATGACACTCCCCGTATCAAGACCTACCTGTGTGCCAAGTTTGAAGAAAATCGGTCAAACGGTGTGGATTTGTATTAGGAACTAACATACAGACAGACAGCTGGTAGATGTTTTTCACCTAGCTTATGACTCTCCCCGTATCAGGATCTAAATGTGTGCCAAGTTCGATCAAAATCGGTCAAACGGTTTGGATTTGTATAGGGGAAAACACACAGACAGACAGCTAGTAGACGTTTTTGACTTACCCTATGACAATCCCCGGATCAATATCTACCTGCGCGCCAAGTTTGGTCAAAATCGGTCAAACGGTGTAGATTTGTATAAGGAAAAAACATACAAACAGACATACGGACAAACAGACAAACAGACAGACACGTGATTTTTATATATACTACTAGCTGTTACCCGGCGTGCCATGCTACACCTACTTTCTGCATATAGAAAAGCCTAAATAAATTAGAAACCAAATAAGTATTATTAAAATCAAATAACACGAATCTGTAACTGTTTCGAACCCGTGACCTCCCAACTGGGAGTCCTAGACGACTTTGACCTAACCTATAACCCCCCCCCCGTATCAAGACATACATGTATGCCAAGTTTGGTAAAAATCGGTCTAACAGTGTGGATTTTTATTTAAAAAAAAAAAAAAAAAAAAAAAGCACATACAGACAGCAGCTGGTAGACGTTTTTGACCTGGCCTATGACACTCCCCTGATCAAGACCAACCTGTGTGCCCAGTTTGATCAAAATATGTCAAACGGTGTGGGTTTGTATAAAGAACAAACATACAGACAGACAGATGGTAGCCGTTTTGACCTAGCCTATGGCAATCGCCGTATCAAGACCTACCATTATTCCAAGTTTGGTCAAAATCGGACGAACGGCGTGGATTTGTATAAGGGACAAACATACATACAGACAGCTGGTAGACGTTTTTGACTTAGCCTACGACACTCCCCAGATTAAGATCCACAAGTGTACCGAGTTTAGTCAAAATCGGACGAACGGTGTGGATTTGTATAAGGGACGAACATACAGACAGACAGCTGGTAGATTTTTTTGACCTAGCCTAGGATATTTTTCGTACCAAGACCTACCATTATTCCAATTTTGGTCAAAATCGGTCAAACGGTGTGGATTTGTATAAGGAACAAACAAACAGAAAAACAGACAGACACGTGATTTTTATATATAGAGATATATTGAATTGGCTTTCATTCCATAAAACCTCCGAGTAATAAAGAGGACATTAGAACTTCTGTAGATCTTCATTTTGTTTATCAAATTTACTGTCTAAAGTGTTCTTCTTAGTACTTTGCGAAAAAGTTGCTATACCTCTGAAACGAGTTTGCACCCAAAATCTAATTCTCACTGTTGAGACATTGAATAATTTGCGTGCAGATGAAGAAGAAGACAACGTGATAAAATTCTTTAAGAGATAATGCTACAGAAACGTTCATATTTCCAATATATGTAAGAAGGTTTGTAATAAAAAGTAATAAGAGGAGCGATTGAAGTGGTAATTGGAGCGGGAAGGAGGTGTGAGCTGTGAGCTGTGAGCTGGGAGCTGGGAGCTAGGAGCGGGATATTGCCCTCTTATTTCAGGCACTGTTTCATGTTCCAACTTAGCAATATATTTCCACACTTATTGTCTTCGCATCCACTCTAGTATCCTTTTAACTCTCAAGATTTTTCTTTCCAAGAAAATAATCCTTTTCTCCTTAACCGAATAGAATATACTTTATTTCCAGAAACTCGTATTTGAGATATGGACATTTCATATAATAATAATTAGGGATCGAAACAGTTATTTTTGTATCGAGAAAGTTAAAATTTAACTGTTAAAAAAAAACTTTTATTTTATACGTTAAAAAATTACTGCTAAAAAAAACATTTATTTAAAAGTTTTATGAGAAAAGGTTATTTGGGAACTTCTAAAATAAAAATAAAAAAATCAGCCCCGTAACAGGCCACGAGGGTGTTGAGGGGCAGATACTATAGAGGTATCTGATTCATGACCATACGGCACACTAAGCAGGCTGCTTTGTCTGCTAGGGTCATTAGCACCAAGGTACCCATTGTTAAATTAATTAAAGGCTGGGTCGGTCTAGGGACGGTCAGGGAGACCGAATTCAATCCATGAACGAAGAAACTAGAAGAAAAAATCTTTAGTGCTTGCTCAGGATTTGAACTCAGGTCCTCCAACTTATTAGTCTACCACTGAGTACCCTCGCCCCCTTTTAAAATTACGTACATGAAAATAAAAGTTAAAGTAATACTTTTATTTTTTTCAATGCGAAATAAAAGTTTTAAGTATTTTACTCAATTACACAGGTCCACAAAAAAAAAGTGGTTTGTGCAGGGTATCGGACACATTTTTTCTGAGGTATTTTTTACCGCTGAACAGGAATCTGAAGTCATAATTGGGGGTTAATCAGCAAAAAACGCATAAAAATGAAAAAATGATAAAAATAAAGATTTAATGGGTTTTTAACTATGTAATAATCAATTTGCAGTTTCTGCTTGTTTCTGCAGGTACTGTCCACTCCCGTGATTTTCAGTTTCTGCTTGTTTCTGGAGGTACTGTCCACTCCCGTGATTTGCAGTTTCTGCTTGTTTCTGCAGGTACTGTCCACTCCCGTGATTTGCAGTTTCTGCTTGTTTCTGGAGGTACTGTCCACTCCCGTGATTTGCAGTTTCTGCTTGTTTCTGGAGGTACTGTCCACTCCCGTGATTTGCAGTTTCTGCTTGTTTCTACAGGTACTGTCCACTCCCGTGATTTGCAGTTTCTGCTTGTTTCTGCAGGTACTGTCCACTCCCGTGATTTGCAGTTTCTGCTTGTTTCTGCAGGTACTGTCCACTCCCGTGATTTGCAAATATTATTTGTTTGTTGCTTATTGCATTTTATTTATGTTTTTATAGGAGATATTTCGTATTCGATAATAAATAAAACATCAGCACATTGAATCGGTACATTTACCGGCAAAATCCTGCTACCACGGAGTGTTTTGGCTACGATGACAACTCTCATACTTAGGCCTGGCGAGGTATGAGGGTTATCACCCCTAGGGCGGCTGACTCACCTGCGATCGGGCCAGGTATTCTAGCGTGCGGGGTTTATTTATTTTTATAGATTGTAATACTTCTTCTAATATTCAACATTTTGCCAGAACTTCTAGTTCTCGTGACGATCACGAATGTTCTAAAAATCCCAATCACTTTTGCACGTTTGTGCAAAACACATCGGGATAAAAAATACAAAGAAACTCACAGATCGACTTGTGACTTTGTATGAAGAGTGCTCCGATATGAAACTTTGTCTTGATTCAAAAAATTGGATACCCAGTTTGTGGATCATGCTACAATATGGTTTACCGATTTGGACAGCACCAAAACAAGGAGAAACTCAAATTCAAAACTCCAGCCATATGGAAGAAGACTCTTAGTGCAAATGATTGCTACTTTTGCACAATAAATTTGGAGACTGCGAGTCATAAGGACAAAATTTCGTATTCTTCAGTATCAAGTGTGCAACAACCTGTCACAAACTTTATAAAAGGTTCAGAAGATTATACGTCACAAGACAGCCTGACCAGTGGATTCGACACAATGGAAGTTCACGTCGATCCTGAGAACGTAGCTCTCATTAACGAAGAGACTGGTGAATCCGATTTCAGTGAACCTGATGACAAAGTTTCTTCGAGCAGTGATGAAGAGTACAGGCCGATTGGCGAAGAAAAAAAACACGAAAAATTTGACCAACAGCATCTAAATGATCTATTTAGGGAAGCTAAACTCTCGAAAGAAGCGGCTGAAATATTGGCTTCGAGTTTGAAAAGAAGAAATCTTTTAACAAAAGGTACTAAAGTTTCATTCTATCGGAATCGAGAGAAGGCTTTCCGTGTATATTTTGAAAAAGAAGAAGATTTGCTTTATTGTACTGATGTGAAAGGACTTTTAAATAAAACAATAAGGTTTTGATTTTTATCGATTTTTTTTCATTTTTCTCCGTTTTTTACTGATTAAACCCCAATTATGACTTCTATGAGAGGGGGCGAGGTTAGCTCAGTGGTAGAGCACTCGACTAATGAGCTGGAGGGCGAGGTTCAAAACCCGAGCGCGCACTAAAGATTTATTCTTCTAGTGCTGCCGTTCGAGGGTTGGATTTGGGGTCCCAGATCGTCCCTAGGCTCACCCAGCCTTTAATTAATTTAATTAATAATGGGTACCTTGGGTGCTAATGACTCTAGCAGTCGAAGCAGCCAAGGGGAAACTCAGGCGGCCGGAGCATAGTATTGACCACACTATCTCCCTAGTGTGCCGTATGGTCAAGAATCAGATAACTCTACAGTATCTGCCCCTCTGGGCCCTTGTGGCCCGTTACGGGACTGATTTTTTTTTTTTTTTTATGACTTCAGATTCGTGTTCAGCGGTAAAAAATACGCCAGAAAAAATGTGTCAGATACCCAGCACAAACCACTTTTTTTTTTGTAGACCTGCGTTATTTTAGGGTTTCGTTGGTTTACGATACTTAGAATACTGGGAAGAAAGAAAATACACACTTCCCTACCTATTATAGCTAAAGTTCTTTGTTTGAAAATACACACTTCCCTACCTATTATAGCTAAAGTTCTTTGTTTGAAAATTTATTTTTGTTTATTCACTGAAACATATTTGTTGGTAAACTAAACAAAATATAAACAGCTTTAATTTAGTCCTTTAAACTTTTACCTATTAAGTACTACTTTAAAACTATTATTTTTTCAAAATGAAAATAAAAGTAAAAGTTTAATAAATAGTTTTTTAAAATAAAATTTAACAATTATTTTCACCTTCAATAATACACAACTTTTAATTTGATCACCTGAAAATCTTAGAATTTTCTTACAAGGCGGAAGTTCATATAAAAAAAAAAAAAAAATGCAATAGATATTTACACTAACTTTAATTTATCCTTACATGTTTCAAACCTTCTCGGTGCCTCTTCAGGGGAACAAGCTACAAATATAAATCTTATAGCCTCAGCTTGAGGTGGAGAACCTTTCACAAGTATGGCCACGTTTAGCTAATCAAGTTGAGGTGGAGAACCTTTCACAAGTATGGCCACGTCTAGCTAATCAAGTTGAGGTGGAGAACCTTTCACAAGTATGGCCACGTTTAGCTAATCAAGTTGAGGTGGAGAACCTTTCACAAGTATGGCCACGTTTAGCTAATCAAGTTGAGGTGGAGAACCTTTCACAAGTATCGCCACGTTTAGCTAATCAAGTTGAGGCTGTAAGATTTATATTTATAATAATATAAATATATAATAGATATAAAAATAATACAAGTCCCAAGAAATCTAATGATGGTCAAGATAGTCGAAGTACCTAAGCAAAAAAAAGACAAAAAAAGGGGGCACTGTGGAACGCTTGACGCTCTCCAACTTTTATTTCTTGTACTGTTTGATATTTCAATTACAGATCCTAAAAATTGATTAGAAAATAGAATTGAAAAGGACAGTAATAAAAAATTATATTGTATAATACTATTTTATTTAAATTTTCTGTATATGATATATTACATAATTACACTACTAAAAAGCAAAAGAATATGATTTACATAGAAGTTACAGCCTATAATAATATCGCCTATAATCGCCAGAAGCATTCGACAATGTAAATAAAATAAAAACTATAGAAACAATTACTTAATCAGCTATAATATAATATATTTTAGAATGCTTTTGTCAATAAAGGCTTTATAAAGGTATGTTTATATAATTAATTTATAAAATTTATAGTCCTTCCCCCGACGTATCATACACTCATTTGCTTTTTACTAAATTTTCATTACTTTCTAACTGATTTCATAAAATATTGCATAGAGTTATGTGAAACCTTATGAATAAGTATTTTTTTGACCACGTTATTAGGCATATAAACCAATATTGTATATATACGATAAATATATATATTTGTTTATAAGTATTTTAATATTTACATAAAGTATATAATTTTTTAGGTTAATTTACAAATAATGTCTTGAGGAAATATTGTTTTAAAACATAATACTCGAGGATCATACAGTCCAGGATTATACATATTAAATTTTATACAATTCAAAATATACATAAAATAACATATTTAACTAAAAGAAGTTGATGTATAAAATATTGTTTGGATTTCATAATACTTAATGTCAGTTTTTAATTGAGTCACTGATAATTTTTTTAGTTGAGTTGTTGTAAATTTTAACGAGTTAAAAATTGAACATTTTGGTCATGTATAAAAGTTATCCTGTAATGTTTCATTAGGATTATTTAGTATCATTTTTTTATTTATACCAATGTATTATTTCGAAATATAAGTGATTTTATTCCAAAAATCAAACAAATATATTTATATGTGGCAGAAGCTCAAATTCAAATAAGGGAAAAAAGCAGTTATTAAAAATAAAAAGAAATCAAATACCTAGATAAAATATATTTTTTAATTTAATAAACATGACGACTTCAAATGAATTAATTTATAAAATCACAAAGACTTCATTTGGAAAATCGACATCAGTCTTGACGTTGCCCTACGTGCGGAAGGTTCTCGGTGGTGTAGGCTGTAATTATATATTACTTTAAGAGCTCCTGAAGAGGCGTCTTAAAAACGCGAAACTTGTAGAGTATAATGAGGGAGTAGTGTAGAAAGTGAGTGTTTTTGTTTGAATTTGAACTTCTGCCACACAAAAATATATTATAAAATAGGGTCACCATCTTATAACAAACAAATATATTCATATTTGTATTTTTGTTCATCTAATTCTTGGAAAAAAGCAGTAGAATTTTTTTTTTATGTAGAAAAAATTTAGTGGAAACACTTTGAGTATAGCATTAATCTAGAAGAAATTATTGGCCGCTGAAATTACTAAAATAGGGAAATTCCAAGTTTGGCTGTATTCATTTTTGGCACATTCTATCTGGAATTACAAGCACTTGATAAGGAAAATTGAAACAATAACTGAGAAGGTTATAAAAGGATTAGTTAGTTAATGGATTTTATTGAGGAATTTTATATGTATAATTATGAAGATGGTGGGCGAATTAATAAACAATATTAAAAATAAAATAAGACTAACAAAATGAAACATGATAATTAAAGGATTATTCTGTAAAACGTAGCGATGTTTTAAGAAGTTTTTGTGTTTGGTCATTATTGCTTTTCATTAGTTGATGATAAAGTTTTTATTTTTTCTCATTATTTTATAAATATTAAAACTATTTTCAATTTATGTCAAGGCAAGACTTGTGCAAGGTTTTTCTTATAGCCCTCGTGAAAAGTATTACTTTTTCAGAAATAAAATTATTTTTTATGACTGAATAGAGTTAATATTGTTGTAATAGAAAAAAAATCATAAAACTGCTTAAAGATATTCATTTCAGTTAGTATTTCTGTATTTTATTTTTGTCATTAGTTTTTCTGAACTGATTTCCACTAGCATTGTTCCTGAAACATATTAGGAATACACCACTTCAATAGTGTTAAACAATATTTTATAGATAAGGATTTATTTACATCTCATATAAAATGGTTTTACGTCTCATATGTGACAGGCGTATAAAGAATGTTGCCTTAGCGCTTAAATTAATTTTTTGTCTGTGTCTCTTTTTGCGATATATGTGTGCCCTCCTGCATTTTTGTACGAACTCTTGAAAATAAACAACACAAACAAAAATGTATTACTGTCACTGGCGTACCCTTTTAATATTAAATAGCAGACGAAGTTTCATCAGGAGGATATGCAGCAAGACTAGGGAAATAAAAAAATATCCCGACCAATTCTTTACTAGGATTTTTGAAATGGGAAACCAAAAACAGAAGTCTACTACTCGTATAGAGCAAAAAACAAACAGAGATGAAAATAGTTAGCCGTTGTAGTGATAAAAAGTTTTTATGAAAATCTGACATTTGCTCTGAGCCAAATCCTAACCATTCCTGGAGAAAAAAAAAATGTTTGACATCTCGACTTACATTTTTTCCAAAAAAAAAAAAAAGAAGTACAATAAATTTCAATCAAATAAAATATGTGGATAAATTGAATGTCGCGATTTGAATAGAGACACTGAGGCAGAAAGTGGTTGCTAATTCCTTGAAACTCGGAGCAAACACCGCTGCACTGGCAACCAAAGTAGGCAAGTGACGGGACGATATTTTCATACCATTGGCTCTTTAAACGATTGAAAAAACATCGTTCTAAAACTTTTTGACGATTTAGAGTTTTGTCGATTGAACCAGCTACTCAGTAAGGTAGGAAGGCAACACGAAAAGAGACACTCAGAAAGAAAGTGGCTGCCAGCTCCTTAAAATTAGTTACAAATAACTTAACTGAGCAAGAAGGCAACATATCCTTTAGTCTTTTAAGTTTTATTGGGTTTCGGCAAATCTTTATTAATTTATTTTGTCCCTATTTTCCAAGCTGTATTCGTCACAAAAATTCAAACGCAAAGAATAAAAATTACATTTCGGAATATGACTATAGCAAGTAGCCAAATCTCACACAAAACGGCCGAAACCCAAATAAAGCTTTTTTTTCGAACAACTTATAACCATATCAACATCTTTGATGCCGTCCAACATCGAACATCCACAACCTCATTCACGTTGTACATAACAATAAATTACATATCACTGAAGTAGTTCCACCATGATATGTCGATATGTACAGTGGGCACTGTTCAATCCCGCACTCCGAACTCCTGTCATCACACTCCAATTACTTCTCGAGGGAAATTTCGGCTCACCCGTATCAACCCTCCCGTCTTGAGGCGACCTCACCAGCGGTTTTCCGACCCAGATAAAACTAAAAATGAAATTGAGTCACTACGGCTGAGTTTTGTATGTTCCTGACGGGTATTGGTGAGACTAGGCTGGAAGTCATTCCGAATAGGAGGTCCTGTCGGATCCCGTTGCGGATCCTGGGGATGGTGCTGGTGGGTAGAGCGGGTGATGCAGGTATTCTGGCGGCGGACGGATAACTGTTGGCAGGTATCCAGTACCGCCGTAAGGTGCTGACAGGAACCGTCTTCCTCGGTTCATGAAGCCCAGGGGCGAAAATGCTGACCGAGGCTCTTCTGCTGTGCACACCTGAAACAAAATCATTATGCATGAGAGAAATGTGGCGTCGATCTTTTTAGCTTTAATAAGACAAAATATTGCTTACAACATGTAGAGATATGTACGTTTTATAAACCTACTTTGTTAGGTTACAAAAAAACTACTTAGAGTTTTAGATATCTATTTTAACTCACGCACACACACATTACAGCCCGTTCCAAAAGTCGCCCAGAGAAAGAAGTTCAATTGCACATGCGCGAGCTTTGACGGAAATACTTCCATCACACTCTCTTTGTTCAGCCATTTGCAAATCCGTATAATGAACTAACCTTTACGCGTAACACTATAAAACTTCATTATGTCTCGTTTTGGAGCAGTAAGGGCTTTGAGAGATCTGGCAAGGGAGATAAATAAAGGTGTTACCAATTCTTACCCAAAGCTAAGCTTGAAAATAATTGTATGCTCCCAGTGATAAGTTGATAACAGAGGACATTTTTCTCACGGGTTTTCCTCTCACTAAGCGATCTATTTGATCAGTATATACAGGGTGTCCCCCCTGATGGAGATATCAGCTGGGCTACCATCCATTTGAGACCAGAGTGAGTTAATATTTGGTAGATGGGGTTTTGTAATAAACGCCATGTAGTTTGGCAAGGATGGGACATCGCCATCATCGTTTGAAAATAAAGAATTTTTTTCTGAATGGCTCCTTCACGCTAAAGCACATTTATAGGATTTGATTTAAAAATCAGAAAAAAATATATTGAAAATTTTTTTTTCTAAAACTACTAGGAATCATTTTGAAGCTTATTAAATAATGTAACTTTTGAGGTGGAGGCAAACCTCTAAATCTAAAAATAGCTGATTCATAAAATGTTGAATAATTTAATAAAACACTAATATTTAACATTCTCATCTATATGCCATCGAATATAGCTCTTAATTTACATGGTAATATTTCAATAACGGGTGTTTCTTATTGGAAATTTAATTTATCACAAATCCCGAAAACACAGTTTTTCTTAAAAAAAAAAAAAGCCTGTAGTTTTTAAAATAGACAAAAGTTTGAGTAGTTCCTCTACATTTTCAGATATAATGCTCATTTTTGCGCCACTGAACTACAAATGGGGTGCAGAATAAACCCCTAAAGTTATGACATCTCAATGCGGGACACCCTATATATTACTTATAAGACCAAAACTGGGGGTCTCCCATGGTCTAGTGGCTAGCGCGCTAGATTCATAAGCGGGAGATGGTGGGTTCGATCCCCACCGGCACTAGAAATTTTCTCATCTCATGGCTCGCTGAGAAAATTCCTGGTTGCACCCTGGATGTCAGCGCTAATAGCCACGATTTGTTGATGCGCCGTAAAAAAAAAAAAAAAAAAAAAAAAAAAAAAAGACCAAAACTGGTTTAATTTATTGTATTTATTATAAAGGCTATTTCATTCCAACATCAAAACTTGCCGTACTGCTCCCTAGTCACAAACCAATTAGTTGGTCGCCTCTCAACATTTCATGGTCTATCTCCAACATTAAGCCCGTTAAGAGAATCCCCCTCTGGTATTCATATTGTCTGGTGTTCTATTGTCAACTGAAACGAGCAAGTTTCAATAGTACCAGAGCGGAGTGGGATGCGGACGTCTGCTGCGGTTGTGGGTCAGGGAGAAATGAGGGTGAGCGCGGGGATGAAGCATCGGCGTGAGAAGGGTTCGAGAGTGTGTTGATGATGTTGTGGTGATATAGTGCCAGGGTTAGTCCACTACCCAACCCACCCAACCCTGCTACCCTGCAACCCTGCAACCTCGCAACTCCGCAACCCCATCCTCCCGCTATTTAGACCGCCAGTACTTAATAAACGACCCGAAGGGATGCTCCTATGCTAAACGATCAATTGCTTCCAGGATGAACCCATTTTTATGAGTGCGTTTCCACGGTCCCTCCGTAAGGAGGAATCACGCTTATGACGTCGGCCTGATAAGGCAATCCGAAACACGCAGTTTAAATATAAGGCCTTGCCGATACGAAGGGCGAACTCCACTAGATATTCGAAGCATTTTTTCTTTGTGGAATATCTCATTTTTTCTTTATTAATTAAAGCCAATAAACTAATTATATAATAATTCACAAGGAATTAATGTGAACTTCACTTTCAAGGAAAATAGCGTTGTATGAATGGCATCATCCATGGGGTGGGTAGTGGTGTGTTGAGTTGGCTTTTCGTATACGTCTGCCTATGGCAGTTTTCAGCCAGCTTATTTTCATTCGTTGTGTATTTTTAGAGGGAAAGAAGGGCGAAATCAACATGAAAAATATACCTGTGGATTCTCTGAAATGGATAGTGTGTTGAGTTCGCCCATCGTATCAGCCTCATATCAACTCCTGATTCAAGCAGTCTCTGTAGAAAGGTGAATTAGATGTATTATCGGAATTAGAATCAGTCAACAAAAAAAAAAGTCCGTAACTCAGGAGTTGCATAACTAAGGAAATTTTTCACAGGGGGCAAGTGTTCCCATCATTCCTGATTAATTTGTTGGAATACAAATGATGAACTGCTGGCAAAATTATTTTTTTAAATAATACATTTTCTTCCGGAGTGTTGTGTGTGCAAGGTATTACACTACTTTATGAAAACTTAATATTTTTGTTTTGATCATAATGAATAATAAAAGTGCACACATTTCCAGATAAAACAACCAAAACAACGCAAAATACCGGAACAGCTGTTCAAATGCATACAGTAATGCTCTTTGTGGTTTCCATAACAACCGAGATCCTGTGTTTTGCGGCATTATTGGTAGGCCATCTTGATTTAGTGTTGTTCTTTAAAACACATGTTCCTCAACTAACGGTCGATACTGGACAGTTAATAATTTGGTTCCAGAGAGTACGCCGCCTCCCCTTCTAATCAACCGATTTATTTTATTTTCGTAACATATTTTGCTTAGATAGTCACTACGAATACCGAGTTTCGTTGCAATATAGCAAACAATACGGCCAGTACGGACAAATTAGAAATTTGGGTTCAGCGTAAACTTTCCCTCCTAATAGACAGATTTAGTGTAAATGTTCAACATATCTTTCTCTTTTGATACTCACGACCTGTATCGAGCGTCGTTGAAGCATTAAAACAAATTAGTAATTTAGAGTAAACACCCTCCTGCTTATGGACCGATTTCGCTGGTTAACGAAGCCGTCCAATCGGTTGATAAGGGAATGCCTCAATGGCTACATCCCCCCCCCCCACCTCGGAAAGTGTTTCCCCCTAATCTTTCAAAGAAACAAAAATTTTGGGAAAACGTGTGGTTTATATCAATCCAGGCTACGTATATCAAGGCTACGTGGACAAAAAAAACTTTTTCTATTTGTCACTGGGGTTTGATGGTATGCTTTGAAAACAATAATTATAATTCAAGCTAGAAAATGTGGATTACAACTAAATTATTGGAGCCCGAGCAACCTCTCTCTATGTCAAATATTCTAATACTTCGCATCGAAATCGGACTACACTTTCAGTAGTATTTCGAATAGGTAAGCATCGAGATATTGTCTTTTCGGCGTGTAAAAACCTCGAAAACGCATTCTCTATCTAATCTAAGTACTCACCATGAACTCTATCGCCTGAAGTACATCTCCTTTTGCTCTGTGTAGTGCTGCCTCTATGTCTGCCCTCTGCCTGCTTGGGAACACCCTAAGAAGGGTATCAACAGGAGATCGTTGCGTTGGTGGCGGTGGTGAATCTGGCTTTCTCAACGAGAGGTTTTCGGGGCCTGAGTCGTTATCGCTCTCGCTGCTTTCCTCCTGTGGACGTCAAAATAAACCTTGTATTCGCAGCAAACATTATAAAGGTTATCATATTAAGGAACATAGGAACATATTAAGCGAAGGGAGGGCATGTAAAAATGAGTCGGCACCTTTTGATAGCTTGTTCGTAAAAATTACTTTGGAGAAATAGTAACCTATGAAGGGGCGATGATAGGTTGAAGTTGCGAAGTTAGTTACGTTTGAAGGAGCTATGATGGGATTATGTTGGGAGCTCGTCACTTTTGGTGGACTGAATATGGCCTAGTGGCATAGTAACCTTTGAAGAGGCGATGATGCGTTCAAGCTACGAAGTTAGTTACGTTTGAAGGAGCTATGATGGGATTATGTTGGGAGCTCGTCACTTTTGGTGGACTGAATATGGCCTAGTGGCATAGTAACCTTTGAAGAGGCGATGATGCGTTCAAGCTACGAAGTTAGTTACGTTTGAAGGAGCTATGATGGGATTATGTTGGGAGCTCGTCACTTTTGGTAGACTGAATATGGCCTAGTGGCTTAGTAACCTTTGAAGAGGCGATGATGTGTTGAAGCTACGAAGTTAGTTACGTTTGAAGGAGCTATGATGGGATTTTGTTGGGAGCTCGTCACTTTTGGTAGACTGAATATGGCCTTATTTAGTGGAATAGTAACCTCTGAAGGGGCGATGATGGGTTGAAGTTACGAAGTGAGTTACGTTTAAAGGAGGTTTCATGAGATTATGTTGGGAGCTCGTCACTTTTGATAGACTAATTATGGCCTTATTTAGTGGAATAGTAACCTCTGAAGGGGCGATGATGGGTTGAAGTTACGAAGTGAGTTACGTTTGAAGGAGCTATGATGGGATTAAGTTGAGATCTCGTCACCTTTGAGAGAATCAATATGCCTTATTGGGAGGAACAGTAACCTTTGAAGGGGCTATGATGGGTTGAAGTTACGATGTTAGTTACGTTTGAAGGCGGCATGTTGGGATTAAGTCGGGAGCTCATCACCTTTGAGAGAGTGAATATGGCCTTATTTGGATGAAACATTTACCTTGGAAGGGGCGATGATGGGTTGAGGTGGTGGAGGTAGTGGTGCCTCTTCTGTGTTCTCTTCTTCTGACAGTCTGGCCCGCTTCCCTGGGGCACTTCCGATGTAGGGGGGCTCTGGAACAAAACCATCTATTAATATCTAATTCTTTTCTAATTAAATAAATAAATATAAACCAACCAATTACGAATAATCTAATTAGTTTTGTCATAAAGGATTTAGGAACTGACGGAATGTTGTGAGCATAGTAGGACAATGTGTATTGGTAATGACATAAGTAATATGATGCCATGACTTGTTAATGTAGTAATATGATCTGAAAATGTGTGTACGAGTTGTTAACACAATTTAAGTGAGGCAGTATAGGATTGATACATTGTGCTTCGGCCTTCTTTTTTTATACACCATCAATGTACTGTTTGGATAACATAATTCTTAAGATACGGTAACATCTGATAATTATTGTAGGAAATTTTCGTCAGACCGAAATTGAAGAATTTAGAACGACTGTTACACTAATAGCCTTTCTAAATTTTGTATATTTTGATATAAGAGTACCTGCTTTTCAAGTAAGCTTTTCGAAAAACTGCTGGTTTCATTCATTAAAAAATCGAAAACTCCGTTGGATCCTCGATACTGAGCTCAGATTCTTCCCTTATCAAAAGCCATTCTCGGGACCATATAGGACGATTTTTTTTTTTTTTCTTTTCCGTAATTTTTAGAATAATTACGCAGGCTAGAACCGGGTTAGAGAATTCAGTTCGAAGTGGTCATTTAAGTATTTGAAAAATCTTATTATTTGACGATATAATAATATATAACATTTAGTAATATTGCGTATTTAAAATGGTAAATATTATTAAAATTACTTTTATAACTTGGACTCCACCCGCGATTAATGATGGAACTAAACTGGCTAAAATCAGGCGTTCCAACCGCAGGTGCCTTAGTAGAAACATTTATTTTTTTAGTAGAATCAAAAGTTTATTGTGGTCACATGAGTCCTATAAATATGGGAGTTGTCAACCTCATATATGAGTACGCACATCGTCCGCACGAGAGCATGCAACTAGACTACGGGAGACCCACTAAAATATTACGACAGCGAAATTTTTTTTGTCTAAGTAGAATAATTTTATTACATTCTGATGTAGTAGAAAGATTATATCTGTCTACAAATAAAATTGAAAATAGAATAGTCCAATTGTTAGGGAGCATTACTGTTTGTTGAACAATCTTTTTAATCAGATATACAGTTCTCAACCAGAAATAAATGTAATATCTCTGTAATTGACGTCAAAACATTGTTAGAGGAAGATTACATTCTAAGGGTAACTGGAGCTAAAGGAGGCGACCCAAGAAAGTTTAAAAGGTTTTTAACAGTAGGTTTAGCGATAAGAATAATCCATTGTATCCGGACTAAGGAGGAGAAGGACTTTTGGAACTGTGCACAAACGAAAGGAAGAGTCTACAAAGCAGCGGGTGAAGAGAGATAAGGGTATGTGGGAGAGAGATCTTCTTGCTTGGCCGGCTTGGAGGCCTGTTTCTTTGATCTTATCTACAGCCACAACAATGGAAGGCAGCATCGCCTCCAACTCTATAACAACAACTTCTCCTTGGAGATTGTAAACAAACAACTGTTCCAGTCTCGTTTTGCCCTTTTCTCACCTTTCCGTCTACTTGGAAAGGGCACTGCGCCGAATCGATGGAGTTTTTTTTATTTGGTTGTTTGTTGAGCTCGATCGAATTACAGGGCGCCCGTCCGAACGCGCCTTAAGGCTGGTAATGGGAGATGTTTTGGTCTTGGAAAGATCTTCAGAGGTGTAACGATAACCTCCTGAGATATCCTCACTGTATCCACAAGATTCTGGAAGTATTGCAAAAGGAGGGAATACAATACGACGGGGGAGTATTAAGATTCGTAATCTAGTTTCTCCTTTCAAATACTGCACTAGAATGTAAAATAAATGGAAAAGAGAAGATACAAATTTTCGAAGTGTCTACAGTAAACAAAAAAGAGGTTGAATACAAAACTGAACCAAGTTATTTGAACTTCCGTATTAGAAAAGGATTAAACAAACTCTACATGCCAATTAACAGACGGAAATTATAAACTATTATTTTCTGACAATAATTTCATTTATTATTAAAAAAAAAAGTCCCGTGACAGGCCACAAAGGCCTTGAGGGGCAGCTACTATAGAGGTATCTGACTCATGACCATACGGCACACTAGGGAGATAGTCTGGTCAGTACTATGCTCCGGCCGCCTAATTTTCCCTTGGCTGCTTCCATTGTTAGGGTGCGGTTCATCTGACACTTCTCGCAGGAAATATATGTCAGGTGTCGGATAGATATTCTCTTGAAGGTTTACATACTGACAGAAATAGCAAGACATTTATGTCATGGATATGTATAGGACAGTTCTTGATTTGTTCTAATTTGCGATAAATTCACCAAAAGCACAAATAATCAGTGTTTACATCTGTTGGTATAGACGTGTCGACAATACAGCTAGTAGCCAAGATATTTATCTCTGAAATTAAATTCTTTTCATAAAACTCTGTGTTTACACCTGGTGGTATAGAAGTTTCGACACTTATAGTTCGTGATAGAAATATATATCTCAGACATAAATTGCTCATGGTTTACACTAGTCGCAATTTCTGTCTGATATAAATTTCCTGCAATAAATAGTGTAAACCCACACTAAGAGTCATTAGCACCCAAGGTACCCATTGATACATTTATTAAAGGCTGGGTTGGCCTAGGGACGGTCAGGGAGGCCGAACTCAACCATGAACGAAGACACTAGAAGAAAAAAAGCTTTAGTGCTTGCTCGGGATTTGAACTCAGGTCCTCCAACTTATTAGTCGAGTGCTCTACCACTGAACTAACCTCGCCCCATCATTTATTATTATTATAGATTATTTTCAATGAAATGGTTCCTTTTTAAATTACATAATTATGATACAATATACATGTAGAAGATAAAAGGATGGTACCAAACAATCTTTTTCTGGCTCAACGTCCTGTTTAAATGTAATATCCTTTCGTATGGTCACCTTCCAAAAATAATGATTCCTCAGCCATTACCGATTTTTTTTCTTTTCTTTTTTTTTTCGGCATTCAATTTTATCTTTATAAGTAAAATAGGAAATTATTGGTGTTTCCCTATTCAGGTGTCGGATGTACGCCACTACAACCGCAGCTATTTCAAACAATCCGTGCTTTTATCAAATTCGAAAACATTTCTGGCATAAATTAAGTAAAATTCGCCATTCACCAAGATGTATACTTTTGCTTACTTTTTTTCTTCGTATTTATTGTGTACAATTTTCTTTATCATATTACTAGTATTACATATTATAATTCACTATTAAAAAAATATTTTCTACACATTAAGTAGCCTCTCTGTAAAAAGATATAGCTTAAATACAGTTTTTTTATCTTATCCTTCCATCTGGTAATGTTTAAACACTAATAAATTTCATACAACCCCGGACCGTTCCTGTAATATGATACCAAATAAATCTAGCATCAAGTACTACAACTCAACCTCAGCAACTCCACAACAAGTTACATTCCATTCGTATTTGATTGGCAGTAGATACTCAATTGTAGATTTGTACAATTATAATGTGTTTCTTCTGTATTGTTCTTCTTTTCCCTATTCGTATTTGATTGGCAGTAGATACTCAATTGTAGATTTGTACAATTATAATTTGTTTCTTCTGTATTGTTCTTCTTTTCCCTATTCGTATTTGATTGGCAGTAGATACTCAATTGTAGATTAGTACAATTATAATGTGTTTCTTCTGTATTGTTTTTCTTACCCCTATTCGTATTTGATTGGCAGTAGATACTCAATTGTAGACTTGTACAATTATAATTTGTTTCTTCTGTATTGTTCTTCTTTTCCCTATTCGTATTTGATTGGCAGTAGATTCTCAATTGTAGATTTGTACAATTATAATCTGTTTCTTCTGTATTGTTTTTCTTTCCCCTATTTGCATTTCATTGGCGGTACATACTCAGTTTGGGATTTGTAAAAATATAATGAGATTTTTCTTTATTTTTTCAGTCTTTCCTGTTTTCTGAAACTGCAGCTTGTTTTTTCCCCCGAAGAGAATTGAATTACGGGTTTCCCCCATCGGGAACCTGAGCTTTAGAGCAGATGGCAGGAGCACAGGCTTCAATTCCTCGGGCCAAATCTTCTCAATGTTCTTTGTATTTTGAAGGACACTTGAAGCGTTTCAAATAGTTCATTGATACAACATGTAATGTAATATCTATCAACCTTTTAATAATGATAACCTTCTAGTAATTTATTATTTAATGAGAGTAAATTTTTCGTGCTTTAGAACTTATTCTACATTTTGTTGAGAAGACTGTGGAAATTATCGGGGTCCCGTCTTTGACCATTAAAACTACGTTTTTTAGATAAAAACATCGATTATTTTTGGAGACGTTTCGGATTGAGATTCTGTGTCTTTAGAATCAATACATTCTCATTATTATTGCGGGTTATAACACAGGTGCTTTTCTAATAAATCCAAAATTATACTGTGCAAGGAATAAATTAATATTTCGGAACGGTGATCTCACAACTAACTCTCGACTCCAAATAGACCTTACTTATTTACATAATGCAAGTCTCTTGATTTTTAGCACTTTCCTCCGAAGGAAAGTAGCTATTGAGGTTGGACTCATGACGGAATTTTTGAAAAATTTCTTCAAATCTTTATCGATCCTACCTAGTAGACACCGAAAATGACCCCCGTTAAAATTTATATATATATATCTATATATATATATATATATATATGCATATATATATATATATATATATATATATATATATATATATATATATATATATGTCTGTTAACACGATAGCGGCCAGAGTTTTTGTTTTTTCGTCACGAAACTTGGTATATAGCATTAAATTAGAAAACGATTGAACGAGTTCGTTAACCACCGAAGTCGGTCCACCGGAAGGGGGGGTTTACCCCGAACCCAAAACAGTAATTTGACTATGTCAGCCGTAATATTTGTTATATTTCAACGAAACTTGGTATTCGTAGTGGTAATATAGACAGAAAACTGAGATATAAAAATGAACTAAATCGGTTCATTAGAAGGGGGGGTTTACTCCGGACCCACAATACCAATTCGCCACTACCAGCCGTGATTTTTGGTATATTTCGACGAAACTCGGTATTTGTAGTGGTAATCCACAGGTAAATATGTGTTGTAAAAATAAACTAAATCGGTTCATTAGAAGGGGGGGGGGGGTTTACTCCGGACCCACAATACCAATCCGCCACTACCAGCCGTGATTTTTGGTATATTTCGACGAAACTCGTTATTCATAGTGGTAATCTACAGGTAAATATGTGTTGTAAAAATAAACTAAATCGGTTCATTAAAAGGGGGGGTTTACTTTGGACCCAAATTCCTAATATACTCATACCGGTCGTAATTTCTGCTTTATTGTAACGAAACGCGGTATACGTCGTGGGTAACTCATGAGGAAGAAGTGTTGTAAAAATGAGCTGAATCGGTCAATCGGAAAGCGGGGGTTTAATTTGTAATATGTTTCAATAGAAAAGCCCGCCAGACGTAGGTTCACAAAGCCGCCGCAAGGAGCGCTTTCTACTACATGTGTGACTGTATCCTGATCCTGCGTTAGATCAAAATAGGATAATATGAGGTTTTTTGTATTTATTACTAGGTACCATCTGTAAACATAACTCTGGAAGCAAATTAATAATTGTTCAGTTACTCATTACAAATTTAAAAGAGAACTATTCATGCTTTTATTTTATTTATGTATGATATTTTAAGCAAATTGTTCTGGAAAGCAGTCTACATTACCCAAATTCTGAGGAAAGTGCTTAGTTGTGCAGCTCCTGCGTGACGGACTTTTATTATGTTATGTTGTGAGTTTCGTGCATAAAAACGAACATATTTGTCGAAATAAATAAAAAATTTTTACAAAAAATACATATAAACCTAAATTCAGTTTTTAATGCGTGAGTCGTAACTGGTAGGTACTTAAGATCATTGAGGATTTAATTAAATATCTTCAAAACTTGTTTATTTTTATATTAAATTAGAATTGTGGTCATTAAACGAAAAATACCCAAAATGGTAATTACTTCTTTTGGAAAATTGAAATTTACCCTAAAGGAGTCAATATATACAGTTGCCTTGATTGATCTTGTTAGTCTAGACGTGGCCCTGTCAGCAGAAGGTTTTCTAGGGGGTAAGGCTCGAATTTGTATTTTAAGTGCTTCTGAAGAGGCGTTAATGAGACGTGAAAAGTGTACATGTTATGAAAAACAAATAAGTAAAATATATGCTCAATAAACTTGCTTTGGGGATGGACAGAGCTTTTAAAACTTACGGCTATTTGACAAGGGTTGCGCTGAGGGGTTAACGAGATGTAGTAATACGCCTGAATAACTCATACTAACAAAAATTTGGTTCAAATAACCTCTAGTGACGGGCAGGAATACTATAAGTAAGCTACCGTAACGCTAGATAGCTCTAAAGTCCAGAAATGAGAAACGTGTAGAGCAACAAAAGGATTTTTTTTTTTTTTTTTGCCGGTGCACCGGGGTCTCCCGTGGTCTAATGGCTAGCGCCTTGGATTCATAAGCGAGAGATGGTGGGTTCGATTCCCAATCTCCGGCAGGAATTTGATCATCCCATGGCTCGCTGGTAAAATGCCTCGCCGCACCCTGGATGTCGGCGCTAATGACCTAGATGTAGATGCGCCGTAAAAAAAAAAAAAAAAAAAAAAAAAAAAAAAAAAAATTTACGGTGCACCAAGCCGTGACAAGATAATTGGTCAAAATGATACGTTTATGGACTTATTTATTGGTGCTCTTCACCTTTTCGGGATAGGGGGGTATCAAAAGAATGCAAGCTGTAACTCGTTAAAATTGGGCTCACCACAGTTTTTTGCAAAACTGGAACATATTGTAATTTTTGTTGGGCGATTGTGACAATTTCACCTGGTCAAATTTGGACTTCGACCAGTTCATTTCACGCATAATTTAATGTTCTTTACTCCCTATTTGACGGTTTTTTTTATCCAAAGTCAACGGTTTACAAGTTAACCCATTCGAGACGACGATTTTTTTCGAACACGGTCCCCAGGACCCATTTTTTCTTCTTTATATTGTTCATTTTTAATAATAAAAAAACATATTCAAAATGGAAATCACCCTATTCGTAAGTGAATTCACATAAATAAGATGCACACCAGGCGTGCAACTTGCTCCTGGGATTTTTTTTTTTTTTTTTTTTTTTTTTTTTTTTTTTTTTTTTTTTTTTTTTTGACAGCGGATTGGGCACGTGTGTAATTTAAGGTAAAATGAAAAGACAGATAATTTTAAGATTATTTGATACACAATAAATTCAATGCACAGTTCAAGAAAAATCATATTTCGGCGACTAGTTTTCTCACAATAACTGATAATTGAACATTACTGTGATTGCACACATGGTGTGCAAGTCGTCTTATAGCCTTGGAAATCAATTTCACACACGGTGTGCAATCGGCCTCGAATGGGTTAATGAAGAAAATCTGAAAAAAGAGCTACAATTTCGTGGGTTTTCGCCTGCCAAAAGTGCTCCTCTAGGCTTTCGAGGTCAAAAACTTCTTTTCATGATACGCATGCCATACCTTACGATATTATAAAAATTAGTTTTGTGGGGTAATTATTGTTATCTTGAACCCCTCCATCTATCGGGCTAATAGGAGAATGGCAAGAGCGGAGTGAATAGACGAATCCATTGAGAAGTTTGGAAAGGATCTGTTGGAAAGTCAATCTGAGGTCTCTTACCTCTCATAGAGTCAATTTCAGCAGAGGTAGACATTGGCCTGTTTCCCATAGACCCATCATCGGGATCAATTTCCTCTTCCCCGTGACTGGAAGACTGTCCTCTGTCCATCTGTCGATTGGCCTGCCTGTCCAATGCGACTCTAATAGCTTCTGCTAGGTTGGCTGGTGGCGGCGGCCTAACCAGTAACCTGTCCTGTGCATCGTGTGGGCCTGCAACAAAGTACCAAATGAAACAATCATCGGGTAAAATGCCGAAACCTTCATATAATATACACACCCGAGTCGATGAAATCCCATCTGAGAGAATTCGGAGCTTTGAAGTGGCCCACAGGTAGAGGATAGAACAGAAGAAAATTGTTATCACGTGTGACAAGTCACACTTTTTATAGTTTCGCTGGTAAAACATTTTTTATTAAATAAAATTATATATAATGGAGTACTCGTAGTATTTCTTGTGCGGAAGTATTATATCGGTGACATTTCATATGCAGAACAGAATAGGTACTTTACTTTTTAGGTTCAACACTTAACTGTCGCCAAAAAAGCTATACTCGACGATTCTGTGTGATACGATTTATACAAGATACTCGGCGAGGCCAGTGCAAATTTAAGAAGTTAGCTGCCCACAAAGAAACGTGACCGGCAAAGAAACTTTATTGAGTCATAGTTTGGCAAAAAAAAAACAATTAAACAGCTCGGTGAGCAAAAACTGTATGATTTTTTTTCCAAAATGTACCAAGAGCTTTGTGCATTTAGGTTGTGAAGATATCTGTAATAAAATTCAATTATACGTAGTTTATTTGGCGGAGGAAAAACAAGAAGTACTTGGCTATCCTCTCCGCTTAGTTTTACCTAAACGCAGGGCCGCCACATCTCCGAGCCGGGCCCCCACTTCTTAGAGCCAGACTGAAAATTCTATTATTTTGCTATAGGACTTAGGACATTTTAAAATTATTTTCATCATAGTTTTGAGCGAAATTAGAATAACAAGAGACAATCGGTGCAGCAAAGGTCACTTTCGGTACTTGCAGTTTTATTACGACTCCTAATGAAATATACTATTCTGGGACTGCACTTGTTTTGTCGTTTATGTACATTAAACAATTCAAATAAATATAGGCTACGCCCGTCTACATTTCTAAACCCCATTATTTTTACAAGCTCATAACCTATACATTCTTTCCAATTAGCGAGGCCCGGCTCGGGCCCCCACTGCGCCCGGGCCCGGGACAACAGTACCCGGCAGTCCCCCCCATGTGGCGGCCCTGCCTAAAAGTACATGTTTTGGAGTTTTTATGCTATAAATTTCATCGTACGCGGACGTATGTGTGCACAGCGCACCTTTCTGCAGAGAGTTGTTGAAAACTTGATGATAGCAAGTAAGTGAACATTAACTCTGAGATCCACCTAATATCTCGTGTGAAACTGTCAAAATGTATTCCTTATAAGCGAAAACTTTAATAAAATGGAATAGGTCGAGAACATCATTACATTGGTTGTTAATTTATTAAACACAGGTCTCACAAATACATACATTTGGACATTCTCTACCCATTGAGGAAATATGACTTTTTTAAATTGAATATTTGCAGTTTTTCACGGTTTTAGTAATATAAAACCCGTTTATCTTCCAAAATAATTGTTTTTTCCGAATTGGTAGTCGTCTCGGCATAAAAAATACTTCAAAAATGATACCAAAATCAGAAAGATTGAAGTACCTAGAGGTTTTGTCAGAAACTCGGGCGACGCACAGTGGTGCCAAACGTCATTTCACAGCCTCTAAATGTTTATTTAGGTTCTCCGATTTCAATGCATTGTTTTTCAAGGGAAACCAAAATCTGGCTAGAGAAAGTTGTTCTAAATTTTATTAGCTTTAATTTAAAAAAAATCTTTGAAATTGGTTAAGATTTATTGGCTGTAGCTTTTTTTGAAACACGAAATGTCATTTGGCCCCACTGTGCGTTTTGAGGTTAACTTTATGAGCGGAGTTCCACCCCCCCCCCATGGAGAACACACCGAAATCAGAAGCGATTTACTCATAGTGAGTTCCCTGAGCACTTAGAAGTAACTCTCACCTCTGGAGAAAGGAAGAAAAGACAAGTACTCCTTATTGATTGCATTCAAAGAGAGACGAGCACTTGTCAAGTGTTTCAAGTACAAAGAGCATTGATCCATACAAAACTTCCACTTCTGGTGCACGTCATACCGGGCCTCCCCAAACACCTTGTATGAATGTTATTCACTTGTCGAGGATCAAGTACCTTCGACCTGTTTGCTCTCCTCCAAAACTCAATGGTATAATAGTTTTCTTTGTTTCGTTGAGGCCTGCACCGAGGTGGATTGTTGCAAAGAGAAGTGTGAACGAAGCGGGCTTTGTTGCAAGTTCTCATAAATCACAATGAATCACCTGTATGCAGCTCTCAATGAAACATTCACCTGTGTCGTTCAGTTCGCGTAGCTTTTGTGTATGGAACGGTGTGTATGGAACGGTGTGTGCTTGCTGAACTTCGAGCATACACAGTAAATGCAGATGCAACATTTGCTCTTAAATTATATTCTTCATTCACGAGACATAATAATACAATGGATCTGTATCTTTAAAATGAAACATTATAAGCAATCAGGGATTAGTTGGGATTCGGCTAAGAAAACATCATATATATACTTTGAGAGGAGATCGTTGACCGTAGATGATGCAAGGTAGGGATTGTCGGGGTTCGGTCACTGCTACTTAATAAAACTACATTTTATCATAAAAATGGTTTTATTGTGCCGACGTTTCGGCTTGAACTTCAAGCCTTCATCAGGGCTGTAAAAAACAAGTAGGACGGATGTAATACTGAAATATACACACACATATATATATATATATATATATATATATATATATATGCCTACATACGCTCTTTCTTTCATCTTCTATGTTCTCTGTCCATTGGGTGGTCCAGAACCCCCCCCCCCTCACCAACGCCTTTCTTCCTATGTTTCCCTGTATTAACTGTCAGAAATGATCCCGCATTTGTGAGGAATAGTTCTCTATCTTCCCATCGGTAAGCCCATATTGTTATTCTTATATCTAATCTAATATGTAATCTGTTATTCTTATATCTGTTTTCCTAATAATCCAAACACTTCTAGAGCACATTGTTCTTCTATATATTATGTTCTAGTATTTTATGTTTTGTCTTTTTCCATATATGTATGTGTATTTGTGTATGTAGGCATATATATATATATATATATATATATATATATATATATATATATATATATATATATATGTATATTTCAGTATTACATCCGTCCTACTTGTTTTTTACAGCCCTGATGAAGGCTTGAAGTTCAAGCCGAAACGTCGGCACAATAAAACCATTTTTATGATAAAATGTAGTTTTATTAAGTAGCAGTGACCGAACCCCGACAATCCCTACCTTGCATCATATATATACTTTCACTATGGTTACTTAAGTGTTATTAACTTTGGTCTTCCACTGCCTCCCGGCACTTTCATTGGTATGTAGTACCTTATTTCTCTGTTAAAAATTAATTAATATTATTATTAGTACCTATTTACTTGTATATACCTCATTAAAAATGTTTTTTTATGTTTCTATTGATTTTCTAGAACTAATTTCTAGATATACAACTAATGCTCACTTTACCTTTTTATTAATAACATAATTGTTCTAATATTTTAACAACAAATTGTTCTTTTATAATAAGTTGATTTGTATTTATAGATCTGTCGTTTATCTTACTGATAAACCTTTTTTTCTGTGTTTTAATTTCTGTTTTTCTTTTTTTCTTGTCTTTTTAGCTGACGAAGGCTGCCAAAGAGTGGCCGAAACGTCCTGAATATAGATTTCTTACAAAAATCGTATTGATGTTTTCCTAGCCGAATCCCAACTAATCCCTGATTGTTTATCACCTCGACGGCTAACTATCTAATCTTCATGATGAAACATTAGAATTCTATAATAGTGAAATATTTTGAAAAAATATATAACTAAACGAATTAAACGATAAAAAAAAAATCTTGAGTAGGTAAAATAAGAAAAACCTATCTCTAGTGCCATTTATAAAGCGTAGATCATAAAAAGCTAATGTTATGTTTAAATCTTCCGTGAAAAATGTAATCACAAGGAAAATTAAAATTTAAGCGCCAGAATTAAGTTTTAGTTCCGAAAACTGGCAGTTCCCTAAGCGGGAATTTCTCCATTTAAGCACCAATTTTTGCCGAACGAGATCAAAAATTGCATTAAGCTATTAAGTGTGTGTCTACACTTGTGCGTTTTTCAATTCAAGAATCCCTTCAACTTGCGTTTCAATATGCCTTATTACATGCATCAGCGCATATCCTTATTGAAAAGGGTCTACATTTCTTCATCAGTTCCGTGCAACAAGCACAATGGATTTGTGACAGGCCAGATAATAAATAAATAAAATTATAAAAAAATATTCTTCTTTATTAAAATAAAATAAATAATGCGCAACTGACGCTAAATAAAAATAAATCCAAGTAAAAGTCTCCGTGTCCAATTCAGCACACAAACACGACACACTGATTTCAGGAACAATCAAGGAATGCTTTAGAGAAAAAACGAGGTACTCCCTAACAGCTGATGAGCTAGAAATTCATTACCCGCGCAAGCAATTCATTAATTTAGTAATTAGTGAGTTGCAGGCCGTGGTTCACTGATAATAGATTTGCCGCGAGCTTGGCGAGTGAGTTTGACAGCTAGTGCAGTGGAACACTACTTGCTACAGATTTGTCTTACTTGAGTGCACTTCTCGTAATTAGCTAGGCTTTTAATTTTCAGTGTTAAAAGTGAACAAAAAGAAAAAAGATCATGGATGAAGAACTTTTTCAAAAAAAGGCAAACTTTACAAGAATGTCAAAAGCAAACTTTGATAAAATCCTGTTATTGATTGCGACTATAATTACAAGTATTCTGCATTGTTCCCAACTCATCCAGTGCATCTTTTCTTGTTGATTTGTTTGTGTACAACGAGAAATTCGAATCCAATAATGCAGGGCGATTCCTATAATCTTCAATAAATCTTAAAGTGGCCTTTTCAGTTTCAGATGCCTTACTCGACATGATAAACTAATTACGAAACACAGAAAATAATAATATTTTCGATTTATTTGAATGTTTGTAAACAGTTAAAAACACTAATGAACTCAGCGCACGAGATGGTGCAAAAATCCCCTACTGGGTTGGATTATTCTTTGACACAGGTTTCAACGCGAAAATAGGAGCATCTTCACTGTCAACAGGATGCATGCAGCATAGCGCAAGTAAAAACACACAAGTGTAGACATAGCTTTAGGAACGTATTTGTAGGAAATTTAAGAAATTGACTACCATTTCCTGACAGGTTTCATGATATATGAGAATATATGTGAAAATCTCAAGGAAAATTTAGATTTTTTTTTTTTTCATTTTTCTCGACGAAGGTTATAGATATGGCCTTAGAAATGGTTTTATTAAATTCCTCATGACCAATCTATATATATAAAAATCAGGAGTCTGTCTGTTTGTCCGTTTGTCTGTTTGTTCCTTATACAAATCCACACCGTTTGACCGATTTTGACCAAACCTGGAATACTGGTAGGTCTTGACACGGGGAGAGTCATAGGCTAGGTTAAAATCGTTTATCGTTCGGAGATCACGAGTTCGAAACAATGAACCCAAATAGTTATAGATTTGCGTTATTAGAATTTAATATTCATTATTTGGTTTCTAATTTATTTTTGCTTTTATAGATGCAGAAAGTAGGTGTAGCATAGCACGCCAAGTAATAGCTGGTTACTTATGAAGCGTTTTCCTGGGAGCGGGAAAAAAACGACTTCTTCGCATATTATAGTCTTCTGGTATTGACCGTGTCATAAACTTCTTTGCCGACGTTTCGCTAGTCATACTGCCAGCTTCCTCAGGGCTTAGTCTGAGAATGAGTATGTTCTTCTAGTTGTCCTGTATAAATACCTGTCTTGGTATTCATCCGTGGGCGTAGTCTGGTCTTGGTTGGTGGGTTCCATCTGGATCGTTGATTGGCTGAATATCGTTTTTTCTTTGTTCTCTAGGTTTAATCACCGGATGCCATAGTTTGCTGAGCTTGTACCCATCTTCTTTGTTGAAATTTTCCGGGCATCTTACTATTTCTATGGCTTCCCTAATGATCCGTTCTTGGTAATTTTCTATTTTCGCCAGAATGCTTACTTTGTCAAATTGGATAGCATGATTAGTGTTGTAAAAATGTTCTGCTACCGCCGATTTTTCAATGTTGGCATTCTTAACCGTCTTCATATGCTCTGAAATTCTCGTGCGCACCAATCTTCCTGTTTGCCCAATATATTCTTTTCCGCAGGAGCAAGGGATGCTGTAGACACCTGGTGATTTAAACTGTAAGTTATTTATATTTGACTTATCTTGCAGTCAGTGGTGTACACTGTTTTGATGTTATGTTTCTTCAGAAACTTCGTAATCTTCTCTGTAGTTCCTTTCACTGGGGGGAGGATTACTTTTTTCTCGTTTAGGTCTTTTTGTACTCTCTTTTCTGTCGACTTCACATTTCTTTTTTGCTTTGGTGGTGTGTCTCTTTACAGTCTCGTCCGTGTACCCGTTTTTCCTTAGAGCTGACTTCAGGTGTCTTCCTTCTTTTCTAAGATGGTTTGGTTGGGAAATCCTAATAGCTCTGGTCATGAGGGTAGTGATCAAGGTGTTCTTCTGGGCTGGGTGGTGATGAGAAGCTGCGTGAAGGAGAAGACCCAAACTGTCTGAGATAGTTTCTGAAGAAACATAACATCAGTGTACACCACTGACTGCAAGATAAGTCAAATAATAAATAACCCCAAGGATAATTTTTATCTATTTAAGTAAAGAGTATGACAACACACGCATGTATGTCATGAAGTGTTTGGTTTAATTTAAAGGGATTGTAGTACTGTTGATGTGTTGAGTGTGAGGTAAAGGTTGTTGAAGGGAGGAGTATGAGGTCGCCCTCTCAACGAGCAGTCATTAGTGAAAGCACGTGCCCGGCTCATAATCTACCCTGCTTTCGGCGGGCGCTAGTGTAGCTCATGAGGCACTTCATTTCGAAGCAGGGACTGTGCCACATTACCGCGATTCCGTATTTTCCATTTCTAGTTCTAAGAGCAGAAACGCTTAATATTTAACCTTTCATTCCACACTTCACATACCACAAAGTCCCAACTGCATTCACGATATTCAAATTATACGAAACTGCCCATGACTGTTCATTAAGGATTTTCAAAGGCATGAAAATGTCGTATGGCAGGAGGTCTCCAAATTATACGAAACTGCCCATGACTGTTCATTAAGGATTTTCAAAGGCATGAAAATGTCGTATGGCAGGAGGTCTCCAAATTATAGGAAACTGCCCATGACTGTTCATTAAGGATTTTCAAAGGCATGAAAATGTCGTATGGCAGGAGGTCTTTGCGGATTGTAGCAAAAGTGTAACACAAGTGATGTACTCAGTCACTATTAAATTTATTTTGGCAGGAAATTATGGCGGAAATCGAATTTTATTCGTTGCTGATTATTACGATTTAAAATGGTAGTGTAAATTAAGCAGTATATACAATACATGTAAAATTTATTACAATTAAAGAATAACTAATTTACTTCCCAAATGGCATTTTGACATGAAACTGTGACATGACTGGAGGTCTTCAAATCTTGCGCCTCAGATAATGAAAAAGTGTAACGGAACTCACGTAAATTGATTTTAGACCTTTCCTGAGTATTATGAATAATGAAAAATTAGTATATTCAATAAATCTACAATTTATTACAATGAATAACTGGACTTATTTACTTCCCAAATGATATTTTCATGATCAAACTGAATTCCCTTCAGCGGGAAACCACTCTTTTACTAATAAACTGACTTTGGACCATGAGTGGGGGGGGGGGGAAGCAGCTCTTAGTTCATGATCAAACTGAATTCCCTTCAGCGGGAAATCACTCTTTAACTAATAAACTGACTTTGGACCATGTGGAAGAAACGGGTAGCTCTTAATTCATGATCAAACTGAATTCCCTTCAGCGGGAAATCACTCTTTAACTAATGAACTGGCCATGAACCATGTGGGGGAAACGACTAGCCCTTAGTTCACGATCTAACTCAATTCCCTTAGCGGGAAATCACTCTTTAACTAATAAACTGACTTTGGGCCATGTGGAAGAAACGGGTAGCTCTTAATTCATGATCAAACTGAATTCCCTTCAGCGTGAAATCGCTCTTTAACTAATGAACTGACCATGAAACATGTGGGGGAAACGACTAGCCCTTAGTTCATGATCTAACTCAATTCCCTTAGCGGGAAATCACTCTTTAACTAATAAACTTACTTTGGGCCATTTAGGGGAAAACTTACATCGAACTATGTGGGGGATTCGAGAAGCCCTTAGTTTTCTTCTTATAACTTCCTGAATTACTATTAATCGAAAAATATGAACGCCACTGAAACTATATTTATAATATATGCTCCACCACTTAGCTAACCCGATATATTTATATATATATATATATATATATATATATATATATATATATATATATATATCTTGACATTGATTTGGCAGGACGGTGGTGGTACTGCATCCAAATAGGAAAACCAACAAACTCCAAGGTCTCCACCACAAATGATTTATTTTATTCACCAACAAAGCATGCTTTCGGAGTCTACAGCTCCATCCTCAGTGCTTCCAGTTCTTCACTGCAGGCGGTTCACCCGTAGACTGAGGATGGAGCTGTAGACTCCGAAAGCATGCTTTGTTGGTGAATAAAATAAATCCTTTGTGGTGGAGACCTTGGAGTTTGTTGGTTTTCCTATTTGTATATATATATATATATATATATATATATATATATATATATATATATATATATATATATATACCTTTATGTGTATACACAAATATGAGCTCTGAATGTTGGACATTTGAGTCAGCATATCCGGATTCCGTCATCAGGTCGACATCATAAGCGGGCTTCCTCCTTTTGGTAGGAGGGAGGAAACGCGCTAAAAGAAAGTCATTTTAGAAGATGTGCCACAAAAAGTACAAGACTAAGAATCTCAAAATTACTAATCTGTGATAAAGACATTTGAACGACAAACAACGCACAATTCCCATATCAAGAATGAAAAGGTTTTTATGTGACAGATGAATGAAGGAAGCACACGTGTCTGTTAATCCTGGGGTCGCGGAAGAATGGTTAGGAGGGGGGGGGGGGGTGACATGGCTGTCAGGAACCACTGGGCTTTTCCATTGTTTTACTGAAATCAGTATGTTTCTCTCACACACCAGCCTGCCCATCACTCAGCTGCCGGGTGTGCGACCGTCAGGAGCTGGCATATAACAAAAAACACACCAACAAACACATAAAGGCTATATTATACAACGATCAAAAAATCAGAAGCTGTTGAAATAAACACGAGGTTCCAATACAGGGGAGACAAGGTCAACCGCTTCATGCTTAAGTTTAGTTGTTCAACTTTATTTCCCTGTCCCATCATTTATGTAATATTAAATATATATATATGTGTGTGTGTGTGTGTGTGTGTGTGTGTGTATGTGTCTTTCTATGTGTCTACTGTCCTTCTGCTGAGTTCCCGCTGCCAGCTAACGATGTTGGTATGGAAATGAATTTTGAGAAGACAATGCATATGAAAACGGCGAAAAATGGCAAAGCGAATGCACAAGTAGCGGGACTTAATATACAAGGATTTTAAGTACTTGCGGAGTATTTTGACATCGGACGGAAATGTCAAGACCTATTTCAAATAGCAGAATCACCGAAGGAAGCATATTTTTATTTGGCGTACAGAGACTTAAGTTTAGATCTCTTTCAACCAAGGCCGAAGTAATTTTTTACCAAGCCATCATCCGGCCAACCGCAATGTATGGTAGCAAAGTATTGGTTCTGACAAAAAAGTGTTAATCTGTAAGTCTGAGAGCGGAAGATTCTTAGGGAAATTATTTGGACCCATCAAAATTTGTGAACAGACGAGCATAAACATTAGGCATTTGAAAGAACCAGCAGCTGCAGAATTTATTTGGTGAGCTGGACATTGCTGGGTTTGACAAGAATCGAAAATGTAGAACGGTTGTACCCGAAAAGGATCCTATATCCCTAAACCTGGGAGCAAAACGATGTGACGCAGGCCTTGCAACCGCGACCATGATGCGGGAGACTTGCGTACGATGGTAGCCCGCCTCAAGAGTGGACGTGCATACTTTGGGTGCCGCACAGTGGGACATTCATTAATATCCTCGGTTCTACTGGTCCTAGAGTATTGCTTCTGGTGTCATTTTAAAGCACATCCAATACTCTACTTAACTACATCGCCAATTTCAACAGTTGGGATATAACTGGTAGGATGAATTTTAAATGTGTACATACATACATATGTATCATTATTTTTTTCATAAGTTCACAAACGCAAAACTAAAACTATAAAAAAGTATATATCTAGCCGTACGAATTAAAAGAAATCGATTTATTCAGTATAATAATGAGAATCTTAAGCTGTAAGAATTTATAATATTTCTAATTTTTTTTTTTAATTTTTATTATTTACAAAGAGCATTTTCAGATATGAATATATATATATATATTTATAAATGAAATACGTTTTTGCCTTTCTGACAAATGGTCGAATGATATTGATCTAGTAGGAATACTTACAAGAGTGGACGAAGATGGAAGTTGTTTAGAATATGCTTCTGGATAAATTAAGTCCCTCTTAAACCATTCGTGATTTTTCCTCAAAAGATCCAAAGATCTTTTTACATCATTCCATTTAAATTGAAAATGTAGCACCATTCCCTTAATTTCTCCAGGAACCCGTTCTTCGAACTTTTTGTGATTTTGTAAAACCAAATAAGTTAGTCCATTTTTCCAAAGCCGTGTCATAATCCTTAAAATGAATATTGTTGGATCTAAAAAAATTAAAATAGATGATCATTTGTTTTGTTTTCCATTGTGTCGAGACGGGAGACATGAGGCTGATTCGTAGAAGGAACGGAAGCAACCACTAATTGGATTCATAAAGGCGCGCAGGTATCAACAGAAAAAATAAAATATAAAGAGCGCCAAGTCGATTTTTTTTGGGCAAATGCCGGCGATTAATTAAATAAATTCTTTTTGACGTAAAAAAATAAGGTGAAGTTTTAAAAAACCTTTTTTTACGAGTTTTTGATTAATTATAATACCCTTAATGTGTACTGTAAGCAAAAATAATTTATACAATAAAATAAGAGTACACGACCAATTTAATAAGCTAAGGTGTTTTTCGACATACAAATTATAACCAGGCTTTATGTAAAAACCAATGCAATAATATGGCTAAAAATCGATTTTCTCAATAGAAAAGGGTTTATTTGTTACTAACAATACAATCAAAATCTGTACGATACTGTGGGATCGCCCCACTGTGTGCCGCCGCTAGAGGACACTTGCGCAAAACGTGTGGACGCGCAGGAGTAGCCCGCAACTAGGGGAGAATAGCCTGCTATGGGTTCGTGCCACTGGACGACACTGGCATAATATGGGTGTGCGCCGCTGGATGAGAATTGTGTACTATGGGAGCGCGACGCTGGAAGAGACTGGGGTACTATGGGTCCGCGCATTGAAGGGTACTTGCGTACTATGGGTGCCCGCAACTCGGGGAGAATAGCCTGCTATGGGTTCGCACCACTGGACGACACTGGCGTTATATGGGTGCGCGCCGCTGGATGAGACTTTCGTTCTATGGGTTCTATGGGAAGGAGACCCAGGGTCCTTTTCTACAATTTCCTAAATATAGCTGAAAAAAATTCACAAATCTTGTACTCCCTTCCAAAAGAAGGAAGACGCACCAAAGCTCAGGCTCATGCCATTTGCGTTGTCCCGATACCATCCGTGTCAAAGTCACAAATACTATCCCTACTAATATCCAATTTTTCCAAAAAAGTATCCATCTGGAGAAATAAGGAATTTTAAAACTTAACTATGAATGAAAAGTTTTTTCTCTGTTTGACCTTCAAATGACCTCCAGGAAAAGGCGTAAAGGTCAAACAAACTGCTGATTTGGACTCAGGAACCTCAAAAACATACACATGAATTTCTCCAGATTTTTCCTACGGGTTTTTCATTATTTGACGCGATGAAGGTTAACCAACCCGCTCATCGTAATCAACAACCCAAAAAACCCTATAAAATCCACACCGGAACGAGTGCTTTTTTAGATCAAATTTTGACCTGTTTTACAGTTTATGAGTTGTTCCGAAGATATTCCCGCAAAAATTGACTTGCCCCTTCTCAACATCCAAGTCAAAACAGATACGCCTTGGTCTAGTAGTATCCTGGATTCATTTCGCCAACAGTGTCCAGTGATGAACTTGTGTTTATTCATGCAAAACGTGTGATAGGTGTGTCTGCAGAGAGGTTGTAGAGTCCGAGAGAGGAAATGATTAAAAAGTCCGACTCGCAGGAACTGTGTCATCTTCGCGCGGTTCCGTTTATCCCTTGTGCCATTAGTCAATGAAGAGAAGCAGTTGTCAGTAGATTTTGATCTATATAAAAATAATATAAAATAATAAATATGAAATAAACTGAAAGAAGGATGATTTAAGGCACCACACTACACGAAGCTGACAGTATCCTAAGCGGAAAATACACCATCCTCTGTCACAATGTTCGCACGTGGAAACACTTTTTCTTACCTTGTTTTAGAAAAATACTCATTTTACTATTAAATTCAATTAAAATAATCAAAAATCAATTAAAACGTTAGATAATCAGATACAAAAACCCATTCAAAAGAGCAAAACTAACAATTTCGAAGATTCAAGTCCTTATTTCTCCGATTGACATTGCCCAATCGAAAATTACATTAGAACCTTTTTTTGTTGAAAATTTAGTAAGCTTTCAAATGGTACCCTTCCACTTACCACGTTTTAACAACCGTTTTCAAAATATACGAAAATCCTAAAACTTTTCATTCCAAACGGAACCAAAAGTTAACATCTTAGATTAGATGAATTGCAAACATCTGGAACAAGTTTCAAATGAACCAATCGTTTACTGAAATCGTTAACTGAAAACTTGTGTGGAAAAGTATTTTTATCAATGTTACTCGTAAACGGTTACATATATAGCTTTGAAAATAGTTTCATTCGTCAATAAACCTATAAAACGAGTACCTGCAAGCATATGTTAGCGTTCATTATACGTAAGAGTTACGATTTTTTTCGCGCGAATTTCGCCCCAGAAACCATGTTCCGGTGGACGGATTCCGCTAGTTAACGAACATGGCCTTTCAAATTTGACAAATTATTTCTGAACCAAATTTCATTAATATCGGTCCACACAAGACATACGCATTAAAAAAAAAATATTTTCGTTTATAGCATTCTGCTCGAATTCAGGAACATAAATATGCTTTAGGTCCACCCGAAAACCTATGTAATGTAAAGTGTAACATACAGTCTTCTTTTTCGTACCACGCATGAACGCCAGCGGACACTTTTTTGTAACGTTTTTTTCAGTTTAGTCATTGCTAAAGCATATTTATGCTAAAAAAACGGTTTGCTAAGAAAATTGAGTGACTATGGGACAATGTCAATGGATCTTAGGGAGTTTTTTGGTGCTGACTTTTGCTATCTATCCAACGCATATTTTATGGCCAACGTATTTCTTTTGCATTGACTGTCTATCTATCTAACATATATCTTATGCATTGGCCTTGGATCTATCTTATCCATTGACTGTCTATCTATCTAACATATATCTTATGCATTGGCCTTGGATCTATCTTATCCATTGACTGTCTATCTAACATATATCTTATGTATTGAGCGTGGATCTATCTAATATATATCTTATCCATTGACTGTCTATCTATCTACATATATGTTATGAATTGACTTTCTATCTGGTAGCACTTTCCTCCGAAGGAAAGCAGCTATTGAGGTTGCAAACAGACAGACTTTGTATATCGTTGAGGAATCGAAAAACTAAGTCAAAAAGGCCTTTGGCGATTTTCTCGTTTTCGCTTCGTTTTCGAGAAAAACGCAGACATCGTGTTTTTATTTTTTTGACAAATCCCGATTTATCGCTTAAACGAAGAGTTGTACGAAAAAACACCTTAATAGAAAGGTTGTAGCTTATTAAATTATCTTTAAGATGAGACCAAGTTCAGCGTCTTAGCTTGAATATAGATAATCTGGATAAACTGGAAAAATAATCTCGGTTCACTTTTTTGGAGAACAAAATGTCCATCAGATGGGTTATTCAAACACGATTATCTCGTAATATTCAAGCTAAGACGCTGAACATGATTTCATCTTAAAGATAATTTAATAAGCTACAACTTTTGTATTGAAGTGCTTTTTCCTACAACGCTTCGTTCATGCGATAAATCGGAATGTGTCCAAAAAAACATGATTTTTTGCGTTTTTCTCGAAAAAATCGCCAAAGGACTTTTTGATTTAGTTCTTCGATTCCCCATCGATATACATAGCCTGTTTGTTTAAGACTGGGACATACTGTATATATATATATATATATATATATATATATATATATATATATATATATATATATATATATATCCGGAGGGAGGAACCGCGCTTGAAGCAGGGAAGAGGGGAGAAAGATAGAAATGAATGTTAAAAGGTATCCAAATGAAATAGCGCCGAATTCCATGGGGTTAGAAACAAGAGTGATAGGGATGAATATGAGCCTTGGTCGGGAATATATATGGAGGGTACGTTTGGACGGAGAGGGACTGGGCTAGGCGAGACAGTGTATAATAAAAGTGTTGTGTATCCGTGGAGGATTGCAGAGGGCTGGCCCCCAGTAGCTCTCTCGAGGAATTTCATTAATACACCCTCGCCCTTCGAGAGATATTGGGAGAGGATACTGTCCTCTGGATATCAATCCTATCAGCTATCCGATACTTGATACTGTATCGTATTTACTATCTTCCGGGAAGAAGGATGTCTAGAAAGGATTCTGATCGGTTCGTTATCGTCGACCTGTTACCATTGCAGTGGGAGACATTACGGCACTACAGGCTGTAAGGTTAAATAAAAAAAGTCCGACTCGCAGGAACTGCGTCATCTTAGCGTGGTTCCGTTCATATCTTCAGTGTCATTAGCAAACGAGTAGAAGCAGTGATTGGTAGGTTCTGATCTTTCGTGAAAAATATAAAATGACATCTCAAAGGGAAGGAAGATTTAAGGCGCCACAACAGGAAACTGATAAAATAACCAATTAAAACGTTGGGTAAGCAGTGAAATAACCCTGTTGAAAAGAAAAAACTAACAATTTTGAATATTTAAGCACTTATTTCTCGGATTGACATCGCCCCATCGAAAATTACATCCAACCCTTTTTTGTAGGGAATTTAGTAAGCTTTCGAATAGTCACCTTCTACTTACAACGATCTTCCAACCGTTTTCGTGATATCTTAGAAAATATAAGAAAATCCGAAAACTTTTCATTACTGTTAATGAAATATTTTATTTATAGTACTTCCTTAACTCCAAACGGAACCAAAATTTATATCATAGACTAGTTGAATATCAAACGTCTGGAACAATTTTCAACTCAATTAATCGTTTCTGGATACCCAAACTGAAAATTAGTTTGGAAAAGTAGGTTTTTTAATGTTTCTCGAAAACAGATACAGATATCGCTTTAAAAATGGTTTTATTCGTTTTTATACGTTAAGAAACCTATTAAGAGTACCTGCAAGCATATGAACTCGAAAACGTAACTGTTTTGTGCGAATTTCGCTCCAAAAAGCATCTTCCGGTGAACGGATTCTCTTGGTTAACGAACTTGACCTTTCAAATTAGACGAAAGATTTTTGTACCAAAGTTCATCAAAATCGGACCATTTTTGAACCGTCAGGGCCGCGAACTATATACAGTAGGGTTCCGATTAACCGAGGTCCGGTCAACCGAGATCCCGATTAACCGAGGTGTCAAGCCTGAGGGGGGGGGGTGTGGCTATGTGTATATATAAAGTTGAGCCAATCGCCACGACGGGAACTTCATCCCGATTCTCAGAAGAAATACAACTCCCAATATGAGAGTCTCAAATCGTAAGCACCATTTTGTACCTCATGTAAAACAATTTCTGGACGAAAAAAAACTACCTCATCGAGCCCTGCTCCTAATTGATAAAGCACTATCACATCCCGACGAGCGTGTCCTATGCGAGGGCGAAATAAAATCTATGTTTTTCCCTGCAAATGCCACATCAATAATCCAGCCTATGGACGAAGGAGTAATTCCAGCCGTCAAACGATACTACAAAAACAAGCTTTTGTCTGAAATGCTATTAGCAGAAGAGGAAGGGTTAATTCAAAAAATAAAGAAAATATGTTTTAAGGATGTGATTTATATGGCTGCTGATTCTTGGCATTCTGTAACAAACAGAACAGAGTTAACAAACAGTAAATAAAGCTTCAAAAAACCTGTGGCCTCGAATTATCCATGATAGCCAGACAATTGACGAACCTCCAACAAATCAGGAGTTGTGGGATTTGTTAAAAGACCTCAACTCCCCGGATATAATGGATTCCGAAGTTATAGATTGGTTAAACGACGACATAATAAACAGAGCGACAGTCCTTACGGAAGATGAAATTATTAATGATGTAATGAAGACCAATCCCGAAGAATATGTCGAAGAAGACCTGGAAACCATTCCCCCAAAAATAAGCCATGAAGAGGGTTTCAATCTGCTTGACAGATCCCTTCTCTATTTAGAAAGCAGAAGCGATATACCGCCAAATGAACTCATGGTTCAAAGAAAATGGAGGGACACAGCTGCTGCCGATAGAAAGAGTTCATTTAGGCAAGCCACAATTAAAGATTTCTTTTTTTAAAAATAATGTCACGGTTTCTGTTATTATTGTTATTACTACATATTATTATTATTATTATTATGCATTATTATTATTAAATATTAGTTTTTTTTAGCATATAAGTAGTTTTTATTCAAAAACAACCTCCATTTCCAATTGCTATTGGTATGGTTCCAATTAACCGAATATTTCGATTAACCGAGGTAACCTTGGCCCCCATCGACTCGGTTAATCGGAACCCTACTGTATATATATATATATATATATATATATATATATATATATATATATATTAACCACCGTTATATGATCTATGGAATCTGAAACATGAAATTTTCTTGTCGGCGCTTCCGGATTGCGTCATGAGGTCAACCTTATAAGCAGGTTTTCTTCCTATGGAAGGAGGGAGGAACAGCGCTAAAAAATAAACCAATATCCGAAAGTGTTTCCTACTTTCCCTCCTTACAGAGAAATGATATTGGAAGAGAACTCCTCCAGATACTCATCAGGAAGTAGTAATCCTAGAAATTATACATGGATACATAGAAATCCGATACATGATACTGTTGAAATGTCACAGTGTTGCTATTGGCTATTCTCGGAATACTAAACTAAAAGGTCAACGGATGAGGTGCGTCTTAAGTACTTGCTACCAGAGACAAGATTTTGGAAGAAGATACTGATTTGCAGACATTATTTCTAAAAGTCTTGTGAAAAAATCATTCAGAATAGTGAATAATGAATAGAACTGTTATTTCGTTCTGAATAATGAATAATATTTCATTTATTATTCATGCATTCAATGTCAAACTGAACTTTTTCATTTTTATTTATTATTGAATAAAAATGATTTATTTGAATGAACATTGTAATAGAATAACAACAGAGTTGGGAAAAAATTAATTTCATAATCTGGAAGTGAACCGGAAGTGACTCAGACCGATCCGGAAGTGTCCTACGTATGGGTGTAGTGACCCAGAAGTAATTATGAGAGAACGGAAACACGTATAATGTGGACCGCAAGTTATCCAGACTAGCCCGGAAATGACTCAGAGATGAGTATAGTGACCCTAAAGTTATTATAAAAGACCGGACGTGAGCCGGAAGTAAAACGGATCTACCCGGAAACGGCGCAGATCCACCTGGAAGTGGACCGGGGATGAATTGACGAGGGTCAAGAGTATTTATGGGAGACATGGATTAAGCTGGAAGTGGACCGGAATTAAACTTTGAGTTGGCATGTTTGTTAAAGTTCATAATGAATGAAAAATAACTGAATCAATGAATAAATTCTTATTCAATAAAAATGTATTTAAATGATAAACGAATATAATTCTGATTCCTAAAAGATTTCCGATACTTGATACAATATCTATTTTACTCTCTACCGTATAGAAGTATACCTAGAAAAGTTTCAGTATTACGATTGATTATTCTCGCGATACTAAAAGGACACCGGACGATACTATGGCCCGTTTGTCTGTTAGGCTAAAATGGAAATCAATATTTGACAGTGTGTCTTTCGGTCTCTCCAACGAGAGTAACGTCTTTGGGAGAGGATACTGTCCTCTAGATATTAATCCTGAGAGGTTTCCGATACTTGATACTGTATCTTCATTACTATCATCCTGGAAGAAAATCGTCTAGAATGCTTACTGTACTCTGATTATCTATCCTTGCAATCCAAACAGCGAAACTCTACAACCTGTATCGTTAAAGGAAACCATTATCCGGAAGTGTGTCCCAGGCTTTCTCCTTACAGAGAAATAGTATTGGAAGAGGATACAGATCTTACTCTTTGCCGAATAGAAATATACTTGGAAAGGTTACACTATTACAATTAGCTATTCTGATAATGATTGTAGGGCAACGGATGAGACTATGGCCCTCCTCAAGGACTAAAATAGTAATCAATATTGAAGAGTGTGCCCTAAACTCATGCTTACAGAGAAAACATATTACGTGAGGGCACTAATCTCTAGATGTTATCAAAGGAAATAGTTACCCAAATATCAACAATGTTTCTTGTTTAGGCTGGAGATCAAAGGATGTTTTTTTTTAAAAAAAAGGCTAACACACATTTTCTATCAATCAGATGTCTCTTGAGGAGCCTAAAAACTAAATACAGTGGAACATGGATAATTCAAACTTCGATAATTCGAAATCGTCTTTAATTTGAATATTTCTCTCGGTCCCTAGAATTTAGGGCATAAACAATGTAAAAAAATCGTGGTTAATTCGAATAAAATTTTGGATAATTTGAATTTTTTACGAGCCTCTCCCTCCAATGGGAAGTGGACAGAAAGGCGGTCGATTTTAAATCTTGTCAAAATATTCTCCCCAAGGGTAAGGTTGATAGTAAGATACGGATGTAGGGGTTCCGAGATGAGAAGCGCGGCGGTCTCATAGTCCAGTTCTTGGACTCTAGGAGTTCTGCAAAGTGGTGGGGGCGGTCTCATAGTCCAGTTCTTGGACTCTAGGAGTTCTGCAAAGTGGTGGGACGCGCTTCCTCCCTTCCAGGGGTTGTTACAGTTACAGCCTTTCGTTTTATCCTCGAATTCCCGTCCACCATCCCTCCCATCTTCAGTTCATATTCAGTTATAGGTCAGTCAGCACCTAGATCTGTTTTATTGTTTGTGCGTTGAATTTCTGGTGTACAGTGCATTTCAATGAGTTGTTGATTTAAGATGTCGAAGCCTAGAAGTTATGAAACTTTAACGTTGTGAGAGAAAATAGCAGCGATTAAAGAAGTTAAAAAAGGAATAAAGAAAAAATCTGAAATTGCCAAGGACTTTGGAATATCTCCTAATACTTTACCATCTTACCTGAAAAATAAAGAAAAACATCTTGCCCAGGAAAATAAACTTTTTTTCAAAACAATAGACTTTTATTTTTACTTTTTTTATAAATTATTTATTACTTATGTACGTAATCATCAATTCATGAAATGTTTGTTTTTCTTTAAATAAAATGTTTTTTAAATTAAAAAATGTGAAAATATGAAGTTCGACTTTTTATCCCTTAATTTTCAAAAACTTCTGTAATTCGAATTTTGGATAATTCGAACTTTTTTATCGGTCCCTAGGGGTTCGAATTATCCACGTTCTACTGTACAGCCAAATGAATCGAAGGCGATCCTTCCACTAAAAAGCTGATTAAAATATCGATAGAATCCAAACATAAAATCTGATTAACTGGATAAAGATTAGTCACTGAATTAAAAACAGTCCTATTTTTATCGGTTCTAGATATATATATAAAAAAAAAAAAAAAAATCAGTCCCGTAACAGGCCACGAGGGCCCCGAGGGGCAGATACTGTAGAGGTATCTGATTCATGACCATACGGCCCGCTAGGGAGATAGTATGGTCAGTACTACGCTCCGGCCGCCTGATTTTCCCCTATGTGCTTCGACTGCTAGAGTCATTAGCACAAAGCTACCCATTATTAAATTCAACCCTTGAGCGAAGACACTAGAAGAAAAAATCTTTAGTGCTTGCTCGGGATTTGAACTCAGGTCATCCAGCATATGAGTCCAGTGCTCTGCCACTGAGCTAACCTCGCCCCCCATTTCCAGATATAGACATTCTTATTTATCGTGCAAGAATTCAAAATATTTGTTTTGTTTTTGTTTTTTTACCACGATTTTCCTATTTTTATGATGTGTATTTTTTTTTTAAATTACGTTTCATCAAGTTTCATTTCTTATATACGCTCTTTACATTTTCAAAATCAAAGATATGTATGTTCCATTTGTACATCAACATTTTTAACTTCTTCTTTCCCTTCCCTGCGTAGGTTTCAGCGTGGACGAGCCTTTAGCCATTGGACACATCCATCTTGAACCCTAGCAAGCGCCTTCATGTTTGGCAATATTTTTCCACGGGCCTGTCCAAGTCTGGAAACATGGTGATCATATGACAAGCGTGGTCGGATAAAAGGTCGACTATTGGTCTTTTTACGGTTTGTTTTGACATTTTTAACGTGTTTTTAATTTTTTTTTTATCAATGGGGATCATTATCCAATGTAAAATTTATTACAGTCCTTACAGTTATTTTTAGGCTCCTGAAGAGATATTTGATGGTGCGACACATGTAGAGACATTTTAAAAAAAAATTGACGATTATGATAATTTAGAATTTTATTCTTTTATCTTCCGCCGAAGCAAGACAGTTTATCTAAATATTTGTCCTAAGTGGTTGCATATATTTGATTCTGTATCGGCCTTACTGGGGGGCGAGGTTAGCTCAGTGGCAGAGCACTCGAGTAATAAAACCCGAGCGTGCACTGAGGATATTTATGTTCTAGTGTCGTCGTGCGAGGGTTGGATTTGGGGCCCCTAGACTCACCCAGGCTTTAATTGGTTGATTAATTAATCAATTAATGGGTACCTGCAAAGGGAAAAATCAGGCGGCCGGAGCATAGCACTGACTCTAATATCTCCCTAGTGTGCCGAATGCTGATCTTTTTTGTGGATGAAAATCGATCCACAAAAAAGATCAGCGAGCTCACATCGTTTCAAAAGATCGATCTTCTAGGCTCAGAAGATCGATCTACGATATGAATCGATCTTCTGATATGGATCGATTTCACGTTTACTTAAAATTACCTAAGAAAATCGTATTTCATTTCGATTCGAATCGATTTACAGTCGAGAATCGCCCATCAATTGCTACGAATCGACCTGCAGCATAATTAGTTTCTATCTTCACACCTGCGGAATGGTACTCAAACTTTCTTCGATTGTACTCTTGTACAATTTGATCATCCAAACGCCGAACAGGTAGGCATTTTTCTGTCAGGTTTGTTAACGTGACAGGTTTTTTCCCAAAACATCCCCTCCATTCCTTTCATAACTCCATAATGATAACAGTCTATGATTTCGAAAAAATGCAACCGACAATCAAACAATTAAAATTTGAAACGATTCTAAACAGGTCGATTCTATAAAAGATTGGCCCCTGGATATCGATTCATTAAAAGATCGCCCATCTCTAGGACTAACCCATTCCAAATTGAAGCCGATTTGTCAAATAATTGAAAATTTATGGTGAAATATCGGAATATTACGCGTGAGAGAAAGAAGTGACTACTGTGGCTGTAGAAGTTGTTGCTAGTCATTGTGAGAAGGTGACACGTCAGGAAAGAGCGGAAAGAAAGGAGGGGGAGAGAGAGAGAGAGAGAGAGAGAGAGAGAGAGAGAGAGAGAGAGAGAGAGAGAGAGAGAGAGGGAGAGAGAGGGAGGGAGGGAGGGAGAGAGACCTCCGCAAACAACCAAGCTCGGATGTTTACAGTAGATTCTATTTGACCAAAATTTACATTAATGTTCGTTCCATTACCGTACCACACAAAACACACACTTACGAAACCACTAGTCAGACACGCTCGTTTCTAAATTTCTAAATGTATTAGCCTTTGGATTCTAGGCACGTAGCAAAAAGAAAATATAAGCTTTTATTTATTTTTGTCCTTTAAAAAGTGCTATAGTATCTAGAAGGTTAAAGAGACATAGGCCTCGTGATTAGTTAACTAACTTTTTTTTTATAACTCCCGAATAAGGCGGAAGGTCGATAAAATTACGCCACACACTTTTACACTTTTTATTTATCTTCCCTACATGTTTCCCCAGTCAATGACCAGTTTAGACGAGGCCCTGCTGGTGGAAGGTTCCATTCCTCAAGTTGAGGCTGAATTTAATGTTTAAGTGTGTTCCCCTGAAGAGGCACCAATAAGGGTGCGAAACATGTAGGGGCTTATATTTGAGCTAAGGGTCATTTAATGAATAATTATAACTTTTTTTTTTGTTTACTATATATATTTATTTACAGAAATATTACAGTCTACAATGTTAACTAATTAGAGGACAAAAGGTATTCAAGAGTAGGAAGTGCCAATACTGATAGGCTCCTTCCAAATGTCTGTTTAATTATTATATCTGTGAGCACAATTAACTAATGTACTTAAGAAATGTACAGATGTTAAACACACGTACTGATAAGTGATATTATCTCTCAATTGCATTAAGGACAATGAAAATGAAGGCTTCTATAGCTAAAATTCATTTTGTTGAAAGAAATTATTAGATTCGAAACTGTGAAGGCTATCAAGGAATAAAATAGTTTCAATGTTATTTCCATGATATATTCACAGGTCATATTCGAGAGATTGTCCTCGGTGGAATATGTGTTAAGAAGATGACCCAATCAATGTAAATCCTAAAAGAAACTGGCCAAGAAACAAGGTGATGTTATGTCAATATCTTCAAAACCTTCATTTCTATTGGGTAAAAAAAAAAATTGTCCTTCCCCCTCCATTATCATCTCTGTTCATATCCCACTGTTATCAAAGCAAATTTTCCAGACTATTATATTATACCTCCAATCATCCGGAATATTATACGTCCAGCCCGACAAACATTCCAGAGTATTATTTGTTAAATCAACCCACTTTTAGCGTGTTTTCCCCTCACTCTAAGGGGAGAAACCCCGCTCATGACGTCGACTTTACGACGCAATCTGGAGGCCCCGAGGGGAAATATTGAAATTTCAGACCCCATAGGTCACGAGAATATCGGTGGTTCAAATTTGTTTGCACATATGAATGTAAGATTTTATACATATACATACATATATATATATATATATATATATATATATATATGTTACCCGTTTTCAACATAATAATATTTTAGGCCTTTTTAGCGCGGTTCCTCCCTCCCCCATAGGGAGGAACCCCGCTTATAAGGTTGATCTCATGACGCAATCCAGAAGTGCCGACTAGAAAATTTTGCGTTTCAGAACCCCTAGAGACCGAAAATGATGGTGGTTCAAATTTTTATATATATATATATATATATATATATATATATATATATATATATTTGTCTGTTCGCTCTCTAGGTAGAAGACGAAAGGTCCGATTTTGATGAAATTTGGTACAAAAATCCGTCGTCCAATTTGAAAGGTCAAGTTCGTTAACCAGCAAAATCCGTCCACTGGAAGATGGCGTTTGGGGCGAAATTCGCGCAAAAAAATCGTAACGCTTACGTTTTTGAGTTCATAAGCTTGTAAGCACTCGTTTTATAGGCTTCTTGGGCTAGGAAAACGAATGAAACCATTTTCAAGGCGATAGCTTTAACCGTTTTCGAGAAAATTGGAAAAATAGTTTTTGAATACCGATTTTGGTTTGGGTACTTAGAATCATGGGATTCAGTTGAAACATTTTCTGCATGTTCTACTTTCATTTAAACTAATATGTTGAAATATGTGTTACGTTTGGAGTTAAGGAAGGGTTAGAATAAAATATTTTATTAACAGACATAAAAAGTTTTGGTAACTTTGTATACATTCCTTAATATCTCGAAAAAGGTTGAGAATCTTGGTAAACGGAAGGATACCATTAGAAAGCTTACTAAATGCTCTACAAAGAAAAGTCCAACTCGCAGGAACTGCCTCATCTTAGCGCGGTTCCGTTCTTATCCCTAGTCTAATTTCGAAAGATTAAAATAGAAGCAGTTATTATTTTGTTGAGAGGAGATCGTTGACCGTTGATGATGCAACGTAGGGATTGTCTGGGTTCGGTCACTGCTACTTAATAATACGTACCCCATATGTGTATGTATGTGGGCATATATATGTGTGCGTGTATATGTGTATGTGTATATGCATATATATAAATATATATATATATATATATATTATATATATATATATATGTTAGGTATATTTACATAGATATATGCATATATTAGTGTTAAATATAAAACCATTTTTACGATAAAATGTAGTTTTATTAAGCAGCAGTGACCGAACCCCAACAATTATTATTTTGGTTCCACCAGTCTTGAAAGGTAGGATTTACAATCTTACCTGGAAGGGTCGGCAACACTAGAAACAGTCCCGCTAGTTACAAGGTCTTGGAATCTTGGAACTCTATATTTCTAACAATAAATTGTTTTTGTTATTAGACTTAACCTGTTTTATTTTCGAATACATTATCCAACTATAAGCAATTAAAAAATTACAAGGAATAAAAAACAGACAAAAAGAACAGTTCGAATAAGCGAAATCAATTACTTTAAAGCTTTAAGGTCTTATTTCTCCGATTGTCATCGCCTAATCAAAACTTTCATTAGAACCTTTTATGTAGAGCATTTAATAAGCTTTCTAATGGTATTCTTCCGTTTACCAAGATTTTCAACCGTTTTCGAGATATTAATGAAAGTTCCCAACATTTTCATTATTTCTAGCAACAGAAAATTGGTCTCATTTTTCATATCCTGTTTTACACACAAAATTTTCCCAACATAAGAAATTACAAAAATAAAAAGCAATAAAAAACGAAGGGAAAGAGACAAAAATTACAAAAAGAACGACAAAAACCCGTTCATAAGATCAAAACAGACGTATTTGAAGTTTTAAGCACTTATTTCTCCGATTGACATAACCAATTCAAAAATAGTTTTAGAATCTTTTAGAGAATTTAGTAAGCTTTCAAATAGTTTTTATCCACTTACCACAATTTCCCAACCGTGTTCGAGATATTAATGAAAGTATACGAAGTTCCCAAAACTTTTCATGTCTGTTCATAAAATATTTTATTCTAACCCTTCCTTAACTCCAAACGTAACAAAACTTTCAACATATTAGTTTTAATGAAAGTAGAACATCCAGATAATGTTTCAACTGAATCCCGTAATTCTAAGTACCCAAACCAAAAACGGTAATCAAAAACTATTTTTCCAATTTTCTCAAAAACGGTTAAAGCTATCGCCTTGAAAATGGCTCCATTCGTTTTCCTAGCACAAGAAGCTTATAAAAAGAGTACTTACAAGCTTATAAACTCAAAAACGTAAGCGTTACGATTTTTTTTTGCGCGAATTTCGCCCCAAATGCCATCTTCCAGTGGGCGGATTTTGCTGGTTAACGAACTTGACCTTTCAAATTTTCGGCGTCAAAAAACTGGACGCCGGATTTTTGTACCAAATTTCATCAAAATCGGACCATCAGGGAAGCCAGAAATGCGCGAACAGACAAATATATATATATATATATACATATATATATATACATATAAATATATACATATATATATATATATATATATATATATATATATATATATATATATATATATATATTATAAGACAGTGACCCTATTTTTCCAATATATTCATCTGTGGCAGAAGGTCAATTTTATAAAAACACACTTTCTTTCTTCTGTACTCTTTTATTAGGCTCTACATGTTTCACGTCGCTGTGACGCCTCTTCAGGAGCACTTAATCTAAATAAAATAAAATATGGTTACAGCCTATTCATTAGAGAACCTTCCGCAGGTAGGGCCACGTCTGGACCAGTCAATGACCAGTCCAGACGTGGCCCTACCTGCGGAAGGTTCTCTAATGAATAGGCTGTAACCATATTTTATTTTATTTAGATTAAGTGCTCCTGAAGAGGCGTCACAGCGACGTGAAACATGTAGAGCCTAATAAAAGAGTACAGAAGAAAGAAAGTGTGTTTTTATAAAATTGACCTTCTGCCTGCCACAGATGAATATATATATATATATATATATATATATATATATATATATATATATATACAAATTTGAACTACCATCATTTTCGGTTTCCAGGGGTTCTGAAACGCAAAATTTTCTAGTTGGCACTTCCGGATTGTTTCATTGTATCAACCCTATAAGCGAGGTTCCTCCCTACGAGGGAGGCAGGAACCGCGCTAAAAGGTTCTGATGAAAGTTTTGATTAGACGATGTCAATCGGAGAAATACGTGCTTAAAACTTTAAAGTAATTGATTTCGCTTATTCGAACTGTTCTTTTTGTTTGTTTTTACTCCTTGTTATTTTTTAACTGCTTATAGTTGTATAATGTATTTGATAATAAATCAGGTTAAGAAAAACAATTTAATCTTAGAGATATGGATTTCCAAGATATAGCTTTTCAAATGCTTAGCGGGGTCCTTCCTAGGGCGGGGACCCATCCAGGTAAGATCGTAAATAAGACCTTTCTTGAAAGTAAAGATTGAACTGTCAACTTTGGTCCTCCTCTGCCTCCCGGCACTTTCATTGCTGACAAAGGTTACCAATGAGTAGCCAAAACGTCCTAAATATAGATTTTGAACAAAAATCGTATTGAGGTTTCTTTAGCCGAATCCCAACCATTCCATCTTTACTTATCACCTCGACGGCTAACTATCTAATCTTCATGCTTTCTAGAAATGTGGACCCAAAATAATAACAGCTTCTATTTTAATCATTTTAAATGAGTCTAGAAATAAGAACGGAACCGCGCTAAGATGATGCAGTTCCTGCGAGTTGGACTTTTTTTTTTTTTTAGAAAAAAGTCATTGTTGCTTGGGTTTTGGGTCCTTTGTTTTTCTTATTTCTAGCATTTGAGCTGAATGTTTACATTGTTTTTGTATTTAAAACATTCAGAATAAAAATTTACTATATATTTTTCCTAAAGTCTGTAATGTTTTAAATAATATATTTTTTAAAGAGAGACAGAGTTGAAGTTATAGGTTTTAGGAAAACAATATTGTAAATTTTAGTTATTGGGTCGTACCATCCGTTGTCTCGTAAAGATTTGATAGTTTTATTAAAATAACAGTTTATTCTGAATGCCTTAAATACAAAAACATTAAGCACTATCAGATCAAATAATAATAAAAAAAAATACCCAAAACCTAAGCAACAGTGACTTTTTAACGAAAAAAAAATACCCAAAACCTAAGCAACAGTGACTTTTTAACGAAAAAAAAAAAACCCAAAACCTAAGCAAAAGTGACTTTTTAACGAAAAAAAAAAAAATACCCAAAACCTAAGCAACAGTGACTTTTTAACGAAAAAAAAATACCCAAAACCTAAGCAACAGTGACTTTTTAACGAAAAAAAAAATACTAAAGCAATAACTGAAAACGGGTAACTTTTGGATAAGGCAATAAGGGCTTAAACTTTTATGATGGCCAGAACTATCACCTCGCAATGGATGTGGGTCGACTTACCAGTGCTGTGTATATATATATATATATATATATATATATATATATATATATATATATATATATATATATATATATATTGCGCCCTAGAAACCTCAAAAATGACCAGATATAGACAGATTTGGTACAAAAATAGTTTGTCTCAAACAAAAGTACAGGTTCGTAACCAGCTAAATCCAACAACCGAATTATATTCGATTCGGTGAAATTCTAGGATAGCAGATACACATCGTATAGGCCAATCTAATTACACCAAAGCCATATCTGTATTAGTTTTCGGGACTCTATAAGGCGATGCATTGTGCCTCGTAAATGTCGCTTTTCGGTTAAGTTGTCCAGAAAATATCAGAAAAAGTATAAAGTGTTTCTATTCTAAGCTTTCCAAATGACACTGGAGATAAGGGCACATAGATGGCGCCATTTCTGCGAGTCCAGATAAATCCCGATAAAAAACTCCCTTCTTTCCAATCAAATCTGAAATTGAAACCACACATTCGAGTTGTTATTAAGAAATAATTGTAGTTTTACGTGTCCAGCATTCGAGCATTTACTATAAAGATTATTACTAGTAACGCTCGAGATAGAAGATGTAATAACAAGCCAGAGAGGTAGGATTTGGGCGGTTAGGGATGTGTAATAGAGAGGCAACAGAGTCTGCTAGTGGGTAATGATAGAGGATATCAAGGCTTCTAGCTAGCTATCAAGGCTTCTAGCTAGCTATCATCATCATGGGAAGCTATCAAGACGGCCGATGCTATTTTTCCCAGTTTGCGGTCGGTGAATTCCCGACATTCCTGCCTTATTGCGGGCATTCCACGAGTATCAGCTAATGGTTCATTCCCGTGTATCTACCCCCCCTCCCCCCCCCCCAATCCCGTCATACCCACTAATTGTATATTGCTCATTAACTTATAACCTAGTAACTATTTCTCTTATTGAACCTTATCCAAACTAAATTAACGGAAGCATATATACTATCCTAGACGCTAATAAAAATGCTACAAAAAATAAAGACCTTGATAAAAAGAAAAATTCAGACTATGTTCCATGGTATAAATTTATGACTGCATCCACTGGACTCCCTCATGACCGTTTAGTATGACCTTTTGCAGTTCTCAAAATGATTGCACAATTTAGGACATTAAGCATTTTTAATATTAAATTATGCATGAAAAGCATCCATTATAAAATTAATCCAAAAGAAATGTGTATCCTATGTTCATGTGTACAACATAATGTTGCCCTGCCCAATTTAGTCGCCCATCAGAAACCAATTTCTACCATTGAAATATCCAGCAGTTAACGCTCAATTACATGAGATCCTAAATGTAGCCTCAAAAAAGGTTTATTTCAATATGTATAAATATTTTATGAACAAAATAAAGCTGAGGGCTTCGTTACTTCGGGATTAATGAGTGATTCATTATTGCTTTTTTTTTCTTCTTGTTTTATAATAATGTTTATCTCCGTTTATTACTTGTTTTAGTGCATTTGTTGATTAGTGCATAGCATTCATAACCAACTGGCGGGCGTCGGAGTGTTTATACTGTTATTCATGCATGATTGGTAAACAGTTTAATGGCTACAATACTTAGGAAATCTAAATAATGAATAAATCTTGGAGAATATTGAATTAAAGGAGCAACATATTTATGGGAGCATTGGAGTGTTTATACACCCATTGAAACATGTTCCGTAGGCAGATTGGAGCCTACGTTAATAAAGAAATCTAAATAACGAATGAATCTTGGAGAATATTGGATTAAAAGAGCAACATATTTACGAGAGTATTTCGGTGTTTATACACTCACTGAAACATGTTCCGCAGGCAGATTGGAGTCTACGTTAATAAAGAAATCTAAATAACGAATAAATCTTGGAGAATATTGGATTAAAGGAGCAACATATTTACGAGAGTATTACGGTGTTTATACACTCACTGAAACATGTTCCGCAGGCAGATTGGAGCCTACGTTAATAAAGAAATCTAAATAACGAATAAATCTTGGAGAATATTGGATTAAAGGAGCAACATATTTACGAGAGTATTACGGTGTTTATACACTCACTGAAACATGTTCCGCAGGCAGATTGGAGCCTACGTTAATAAAGAAATCTAAATAACGAATAAATCTTGGAGAATATTGGATTAAAGGAGCAACATATTTACGAGAGTATTACGGTGTTTGTACACTCACTGAAACATGTTCCGTAGGCTGATTGATGTCTACATCAGTAAATGTCATACACACATATGTAAATACATTAGGAGAAGAAGGCTACCAATGAGTATGCCGAAGCGTTCGAAATATTTTCTAAAAAACCTCAGCTGAATGCCAACCACTGCTTTATTTCTAATCAATTCTATCTGCATCTCATTTTGAGTGTGTGTGTGTGTGTGTATATATATATATATATATATATATATATATAATATATATATATATATATATATATATATATAATATATATATATATATATATATATATATATATATATATCGTGATCTATGAGTTTTGATTTCTAGTGTGCACTTCCGAATGACGTCACTGAGTCGACCTCATAGGCGGGTTTCGTATAGAGGGAGGGAAGAAACACCCCAAAAGATAGGTTAAATTGAGAAAAGATACTCCGCCCAAAACAATAGAAAGCTTTAAAATGAAGTGGTTAGGAGTGGATCCTCGAAGGATAGGAATTACACAAGGTCGGGGGGAGGGAGTTTGAGTATCGGGTGCGGTGGTTATATCCAAGCCTATTAATGATGCCCTTTGTTTGGGCGCCCAATTAACCTCTCCGTCCATCGGCCACTCGACCATACACTTCAAGATAAACAGAATATAAAAACCCCAAAATCCCTCGGCAAACTCCTCCCCTTATATTTCTGCAACTCGAGACCGTTCTTGAAAGAGTTGTTCTTTACGGGGAAATTATATCGGCTACCAGGGGTCAGAAGTGGCCTCCGCCCTCGTGGCCACTTCAATCGCGACTTGTTTTCGTTCAGTTTACCGCTTGTTTTTATTTCTAAAGCACTACCGAGTGTAGCGAGCTGAGAGTAAATCCCTTTTAAAAAATAATTGGATTTTTTTTTTTTACATTTTTCATTCTGGATATTACGGTCCCGTATTGTTGTGGAATTAAAATTATAAGGAATGAAATATTTGCGTCAAGAGGGTCATTGCTTTCACAAAAACGGATTAAGTGTTAATACGTTAGAACCTGTCAGATTCAGATTTCGTTGAACTTACAAAAAAAAAAAAAAAATAATAAAAATAAAAAAAAAATGTTATCAACTGATAGGAGAGTCTCCCCGTGGTACAGTGGCTAACGCCATGGATTCTCATGTGGGAGATGGGGGTTCGAATCCCGCCTCCATTAGGTTGAGTTTCTTCATTTCAGGGCCCGTTGAAGGAATTCCCTCCTGCATCATGGATGTTCAGGAAGGTTGGCAACCTTTAGATCTTGATTCGCCCCCCCCCCCAAAAAAGAAAAACTGAATGGAATTCTTAAATGAATTTTATATTAGAAGTCAAGGTATGGTTGGGATTCGGCTAGGAGAAACAAAACGTCGATTTCAGGGAGAAATCTACATTGGACGTTCCGTCCAATAACATGATTCATGATGTTTTAGAAAACGCTCATTGCAGGCTGATTACACAGGCACACAAAAAAAAGCAGTATTTTCCAAAGACGGTTAAAGTACTTGAGTATATTTTATAGTAATCTAGTGATGAATTTTTTCAGTAATAATACAGTCACACAAAATAAATAAGTGGTATTTTCCAAAGACGGTTAAAGTACTTGAGTATATTTTATAGTAATCTAGTGATGAATTTTGTCAGTAATAACACAGTCACACAAAATAAATAAGTGGTATTTTCCAAAGACGGTTAAAGTACTTGAGTATATTTTATAGTAATCTAGTGATGAATTTTGTCAGTAATAATACAGTCACACAAAATAAATAAGTGGTATTTTCCAAAGACGGTTAAAGTACTTGAGTATATTTTATAGTAATCTAGTGATGAATTTTGTCAGTAATAACACAGTCACACAAAATAAATAAGTGGTATTTTCCAAAGACGGTTAAAGTACTTGAGTATATTTTATAGTAACCTAGTGATGAATTTTGTCAGATATAACACAGTCACACAAAATAAATAAGTGGTATTTTCCAAAGACGGTTAAAGTACTTGAGTATATTTTATAGTAACCTAGTGATGAATTTTGTCAGATATAACACAGTCACACAAAATAAATAAGTGGTATTTTCCAAAGACGGTTAAAGTACTTGAGTATATTTTATAGTAACCTAGTGATGAATTTTGTCAGTAATAACACAGTCACACAAATTAAATAAGTGGTATTTTCCAAAGACACCATACATATATTCTTATGTATTTCGACACGCTGAACCCCAACACGGAGCCCGTTTCATTCCAGCAGGCGGTTTAAGAGAATTTGAAGCTCAAATTTCGTATGAAGTCGTTAAAGAATAAATAAGTAGAGCTTCCATGGTTTTGAGGGTCGCTGAATTCGAATCCGAGGTCTATTTCAGCAAACAGCGCAAAATCAAGGCCATTTCAAGAACAAATATGTTTATTTTGCAAGAAATATATCTATCTGTAGTCGAAACTATTTTTTTTTTTTTTTTTTTTTTTTTTTTTTTTTCAAAATAGACATATTTGTCCTTGAAATGAACTTAATTTTGAGACGATGGGGTGAAATAGATCTCGGATTCGAATTCAGAGAACCTCAAAATCATGGAAGCTCTAGTTATTTCTTCATTAACGATTTCATAAGAAATTTGACCTTCAATTGCTCTAAAACCTGACGTGCTGGGCTGAAACGGATTGAGCGTGTCGAAATACATAAGAATATATGATGAAGATTAGATAGTTAGCCGTCGAGGTGACAAGCAAACAGGAAATAGTTGGGATTCGGCTAAAAAAACCTCAATACGATTTTTGTAAAAAAATCTATATTCAGGACGTTTCGGCAACTCTTTGGTAGCCTTTGTCAGCAATGAAAGTGCCGGGAGGCAGAGCAAGACCAAATTTTTAACTCTTAAGTAACCATAGTGAAAGTATTCACTATTCGATACTTTCACTATGGTTACTTAAGTGTTAACTTTGGTCTTGCTCTGCCTCCCGGCACTTTCATTGCTGACAAAGGCTACCAAAGAGTTGCCGAAACGTCCTGAATATAGATTTTTTACAAAAATCGTATTGAGGTTTTTTTAGCCGATTCCAACTATTTCCTGTTTGCTTATAAGAATATATGTATGGCGTCTTTGGAAAATACCACTTTTTTTTTATTGTGTGCCAGTGTTATATTTCTAACAATCGCGAAACCTAAGAAATCATTACCTATTTATTTATTTTTTGTTGTTTTTTGCGGCACGGCACACCACGCGCTTTTACCTATTTATATTTTACCCTTGATATAGATGAAGACGTATATTCATATTAATCAATTGTTGAAATGTTTTCAAAATAGCATTCGTCGGCATTAATTTGAAGGAGTTTTATTTATCTGGAATGCAGTTGTTCTTGAATTTATTAACCCGAATAAGTGTTATGTGAGGCATTTGTGGACAATTTGACTAAGCTGTATTGGATATAATTGGGAGGATATAATATTGAAGAGAACGTATGTGGATTAATTACTGGTGAATGGAGTGAACGCAGCGTGGAGCAAACATCAAAGAAAGGCTATCCGGAAAGCCGATTGTGTTATATAGAAATATATTTAGGTCTGCCAAGGGCTGACATGGCTGGGGCTATCATTTTCCCGGACCATTGCTCAGAGATTATTGTATTGTGTGAGTATTGTATTGGATAATGGGTTGCGTGGAAGGGGGGGGGCTAAAGATGAATGGATGTTCCCCCATTCATAGGGTTGGTTTGGTTTGCCATCTGCCGCTCTCCGTGTCATACCAACTATACATCTCCACTTATCCCCTTACATTAACCAGTATCCTGTGAGCAGTTAGAGTACTAGTCTGGAGTCAACCCCTAGTTTGATGAATTTAAAACCGTTAAACAGATAACAACCACGCGCCTATTCAGCCAACAACCCTTGGTCGCATTGTCACAATGATTACATCTTATTACCGCTAATAATATGAAGAGCAGACGGGTGGCAAGTCTTGGAATAAAAAATGTCTGTATGACATTTACAGAGGAAGGATGAACCAATGGATGGATTTGAAAACAAAAAGTCCGACTCGCAGGAACTGCGTCATATCCACTTCTTATCCCTATTGCTATTTGGAAACTTTATAATACAAACAGTTAATTCTTTTGATATTTAACAATTATTTCCCTGAAAAGCGATAATAATGCTCCTCAACGCGCAGAAAACTGGCTGTAATTTTACCTAGAAATTACTCGCTCCTCTCTTGGAATTCATGCTTCTCATTTACTAATCGTGATTAACTAAAAAACTTCCAATAACAAGAGCAACGATTAATTAAAAACTGAGTTTTCGTTAAATGGTGACCGTTTGAACTTAAATAGAGTTCATACAAACCCGATCGTTTAAAGTCATCAGAGAGTTTAGAACAACCATTAATCGCTACTTTAAGGGCCTGAATCATTAAACGCCAGAAATGTTATGATAAATCCGATTGTCATAGCGGCCACCAGTTAACGAAGACTGACCAAGTTGGAAATGCACAAATAAGTGAGATGGTATTATTAGGTTCTTGACAAGGTATTAAGGGCCTAAAATTCAACTCAACGCTATCATAAACTAACTTTTTTTGGGAGGTCCTTGGAACTTGGCCTCTTTTTTTCAACGTTAGTTTTTTGTTTTTTTGGGGGGGGGGGTTGTATTTTACTGAAAAACTTGGAATAACAAAAGCAACAATCAATAAAAAAATGAGGCAAACAGAGACAAAAAAAAAAAACTTTCAAAAGAACGAAACCCACACTTTCCAATTTTAAGCACAGATTTTTAGAATGTGATCGCTCAGTCAAAAAGTGCATAAGAAGAGCATTTGTAGGAAATTCATTTAGCCTTCAAATAGATACTTTATAGTTAACACGATTTCTGAAACGGTTACGAGCTTTTTAAGAGAAAATACGAAAATCTCAAGACAATTTTAGTTTTTTATAGGTATGGCCTTGAAAATGTTTTGATTTCATTTCCCACGTCAACGTACCTATAAAAAGTGTACCTGAAAACATTAATGCAAAATAGTCAAATCTAAGATTTTTTCGCGCTAATTTCGTCGAAAAAAATAGTTTTACCGTAGGTAGATTCTGCTGGTTACCGAGCTCGACCTTTCAAATTAGACAAACGATTTTTTTAACACATTTTATTTAAGTCGTACAATTTTTGAGCTTACAAAAGAACGAAACGACACACACACACACACACACACACACACACACACACACACACACACACACACACATATATATATATATATATATATATATATATATATAATTGCATTAGTTTCGAGATTTTTCCTATAATGTCGCTCAATCATAGTTTTTTGAAAAAAATCAACAACAAATATAAACAATTTACAACATTTTGTCTAAATGTAGACAAATGAAGAAATTCAGTAAGAAATAGACATCTCCTGATGTCTAAATGTAGACAAATGAAGAAATCCAGTAAGAAATAGACATCTCCTGATGTCTAAATGTAGACAAATGAAGAAATCCAGTAAGAAATAGACATCTCCTGATGTCTAAATGTAGACAAATGAAGAAATCCAGTAAGAAATAGACATCTCCTGATGTCTAAATGTAGACAAATGTAGAAATCCAGTAAGAAATAGACATCTCCTGATGTCTAAATGTAGACAAATGAAGAAATCCAGTAAGAAATAGACATCTCCTGATGTCTAAATGTAGACAAATGAAGAAATCCAGTAAGAAATAGACATCTCCTGATGCCTTCAGACAGTTTTGACAATAAATACAAAGAATAAGTTACGTAGCACATATTACCCATAGGAGTTAGGTGGGTATGGTGAAAATATAATCCAGTTTCACCTAATTACTTAGGTCGAAAAATATGGATTTTTACGAAAATCTGAATTTCAATGTTGAAGCAGGAAACATTTTTAGCGGGTTCATAGACGATAAACTTCAACCCGCTGGAGATGGGGCTCGACCCTCGGGTTAGATTTAAATATTTTTGTATGCGCTGTATAATTCTCAAAAATGGTCCGATTTCAGTACATAAATGCTTTGACTCAAATAAAAGGTGGAGTTGGTTAACCTACCGAAGCGGCCCACAGTGGCCCGAACGACATTTCGTGTTTCAAGAAAGGCTACAGCCCCTAATTCTTACCCGATTTCAATGATTTATTTTTTAAATGAAGGCTAATAAGATTTAGAACAACTTTGTCTAGCCAGATTTTTTGTTTCCTCTATTCATTAAATTACGTGTAATTAATTCTCGAACCTTTAAAATTCGACATAAAATAATTTTTTTTTTTCGTCTAACTTAATATCAGGACTCATATCTTTGAAATTGAACATTCAAATCTTTATTAGACTTTGAAAAAATTAAATTTTATTTTCAAATCATTCAAAAATCATATTATTTCAATTCATATCATTATTGTATTAAGAAAAATTTATGTTTTATGAAGATGAGTCAGTTCTTTTCCAAGTCTAATCAGGATTTGAATGTTTAATTTCGAGGATATCAGTGCTAACATTAAGTTAGACGACAAATAAAATATTATTCTATGTTTGATTGTAAAAGTTCGTGAATTATTTACACGTAATTTAATAAACAAGATAAACAAAAATTTGGCTAATTTGGGAATTTGGCTAAATGAAGTTTTCATTATTAGCTTTCATATAATAAAAAATGTGTTGAAATCGGTTAAGATTTAGAGGCTGTAGCCTTTTTTGAAACCATCGTAATTCGGCGAAATTCGCGAGAAAAAAATCGTAGATATAATTTTTTTCTTTTTTTTTTTTTTCTTTTGAAATCAAATGAAACACAATTTACCATATTTACACTGTTTTCTCGGAAAGTTGGATAAACTAGACTTTATTAGGGTTTTCACAATTTTTTCTTGAATATCTTTAAACCGGATGAGAAATCGTGGTAAATGTAAGGCGTAAGAGTCGAGTTTGTTCTTTTAAACGGGTATTTGTATACGTTTGCCTCCTTTGTTGGGCAACAGTTTGTTGTAAAGTTGTTTTTTTATCAAGAAAAGTAAATGAGAGGCATGCTTGTATTACTTGATTTTAATCGCGAAAGCGAGCTATTTCTGCTTGGCTAATGCCAGTTCCCTGTGCATTGTGGAGCACAAATCTCACTTTTCGTCGAATGTTTTTGCTGTTTCACCGATAAGAACGGAAACGTGCTAAGATGATGCACTTCCTGCGAGACGGATTTTTTCATGTTATTGTTTCAAAGTGTTTTAAAAGCGGTTATAATCTCCCTCATTAATAGACAATATTTCTACTTATTATTATTGTATATTAAAACCTGTTATCTGTAAACGCATAGAGTGTTATGCTGATTAGAATGGTGCCTGGCCTAAATGCTCCCTCCCATCATGGAAGAAGGGATTCATGTTGACGTGACGAAGAAAGGGCAACACCCTACTCTCTCCCTCGTCCAACGGTTGCCTGGAGGAACTGAGTGCTTGGAGAACTAAACATATGCTGCACATGATGAAAAAATATAGATATTGCTAACACTTCACTGATGCTTTATTTCATTCATTCGTCGCCACAGAAGATCAACGCACCAGTCTTCTGCTGGCCTTGGTAGGGAGTGAGGATGTGGGATGCTGGGTTGATGGGTGCCTTGGTTTGGAAATTAAGGGCTGAAAAATGCTAGGTCGTCACCGCTCTTTAGTCCAGGGCGCAACTTTTTTGAGTTTTGAGAATGTTGATGGGAGGCACGCTAATTTTTTCGGGAACATCTTCGGAAAAACTCAAATAACAATAATTGTATAATAACGTAAATAAAAAAAAATCCCAGGAAATATACATATACATATGTACAAATATTAAAAAAAACAAAACATGTTTTCCTTTGTACTTCTCTCGCTTATAACTCTCAGAGCATTCGTGCTAGAAACCTTCACAAAGCGTAAAAATAGTTGTATTGACATTTTCTATAATGACCTATTGTTTAGAAATGTTAAAATGTATTCGATATTTTGCAACATACCGATAAGTATGAAAATGTATTCGATATTTTGCAACATACCGATAAGTATGAAAATGTATTCGATTTTTTGCAACATACCGATAAGTATGAAAAAAGGGTAAAAGTAGACATTTTTTATATAATTTTTTCGATAGCTTAAAATGCATTTAGGACCTTCATATTCCAGGAAGAAAATTTTGATTATATAATAAATCAACCGACCAAATATCGTTTAAATCGGTTACATTGTGTTAGAATAAAACTTTTGCAATTCAGGTATCAGCGAAAAAATAACATCTTTCATATTGTTGCAAAATCCAAACGAAATTCTCTACATATTTGAAATATTTTTTAAAAAATTAACTAGCGCACTGAAGCTTTCAAAAATTGCGTACAAATTGAATATCAGTCTATGTGGACGGCTTCGGGAATGTTTTTAATTTATTATGAGTTTTGTTGCACTTGAATATCTCTGTAAATTATCAAACATATTTATTTAAGTTTTAACGTCCATTATCATTAACTACGAATTTTGGGACGGGTTATCTATAGGTTACCACCCTTTTCTAACCGGGATAGGGCTGATGCCTTTTCTTTTTTCTAAAAAAAAAAGCCATTACCCCATAGTGGGATTCGAACACACGACCTTTGGCAAGGAGTGTTAAGTGCTCACGCCTTATCACTCACGGCCACCGGACCTACTATCAACCATACTGAAATGGGTAAAAGGCCCTGGAAATTGCTTAACACTAGATTTACCAGACCAGTCATTTTGACTGGTCGTGCGATTTCAATTCAGAATTTAATGAACATAGTTTTACTTTATATACATTAGTAAAAAAAATTTTTTTTGTTATTGAAATTTATACCAGTATCAGGTTTGGTAAATCTAGTGTTAAAGGGATGCTCAATTTGACGCTTTATTTGTCCAATTCCGTCCAGTAGACCCTGCAATATGCAATGCCAAAGTGCAATGAAGCGTCTTCTTGAGTGCATTCCAACACCGTTCACTGATTCCAATTTGGATGAAAATTGTGATATTCAATTTGATAATAACTTTCGAAACTTCCTGAAGACGTTAATTTATTTTTAAAATATTTCAAATATATGAAGAATTTCGTCTGGATTTTTCAACAATTTGAAAAATGTTATTTCTTTCGCTAATAATTCAATTGCACAAAATGGAAAAATTATAAAACCGATCCAAACGAAATTTATTGGGTTGTTTTGTTGAATAATCAATATTGAGCTATCCGTTCTATTTAAACAGCTTGCATAGGAAATTGGATAGTCGAGGGTTCTAGAAGGTCGAGGGTTCTAGAAGGGGTTTGATTGTTCTTTGGGTGCCTTTCGAGTAGCACTCATTAGGAGGGACACGTGCCTACTCCTCAGGAACCGATTAGGAGAAGGATGTGATAAGCGGAATCAAATTCACATACATTATTATTTTATAATGTATGTCAATTTGATTCCGCTTATCACATTGGTCCGCTTCCCCGCTACATATAGATGATTTTAAGCTGCTATTGAAAAAATTGGTGAAACAGAAATGGCAAGAGGAGTACAATAACAAAGACCTTTTTTTTGAAAAACATTGAGGTTTCAGTAATGAACAAGAGTACGGCTGACAGAACCAATAGACGTGATGATGTAGTTATGACTCGACTTAGAATAGGCCACACCCGCCTGACACATGGCTATCATCTGGTGGGCCGACGCCGTCCTCAGTGTGAGCACTGCGATGGCCTACTGGATGTCCGGCACATTCTGGTCGACTGTCCGGCACTCCAAGATTCTAGGAGATGGCATCGACTACCCAACGACCTTAGTGATCTGTTAGATAGAAGTGAAGCGTCAGTGAAGAGAGTAACTGATTTTCTTAAGGATATTAAAATGTATAGTCTCATATAATTAAAGGACGCATGTTTCATATTTATTTATTATCTTTCGTTCCAATAATTGTATTGATTATAAATCAGCATGTATTGAGTGTTTGTATTTATGGTGTGATTGTATTTACTGTATGAATGTATTTATTGTATGAGTGTATTTTTAATCTGAGTGTGCGCAAGATTTTGTGTGATGTGTTAATGTAAATATTCAATGATTTTAGGTTTAGGTTTAGTTGTAAGGTTAGTTACTATATATGTTAAAAACGGAACTAATATTAACACACATAAATATATGTGTCTGCTAAAATATAATACGCAACGACAGTAATAGATTGAATTCAATGTGTGCTCATGGCCTCAGCAGCTTATGCACAATAATTGATATATAAAAAAATAAAAAAACACATTGGTCCGGAGCGCCCCAATGTCAATAAACATCATACTTTGAATAATTGTCAACCGATAAACAACCAGCTTTGAATAAATTGACATACAGAAATTGTATATAAGTTATTTAAATTTGACATGTTACAATCGATGATAGTGGTTCTTTACAACCGTCCTCTTTTATGGGAAGCCATTCTTCTCCAATTATCCTAGACTTATGTGGTTTTTGCCCAAGGGCGTATATAAGGGGGGGCTGCAGCCCCCCCCCCCGAAATTTTGAGTTGATCGGTAAAGATGTGTCATAAATCCCTAAAAATAAATTAAATAAGATCACTTAGTTCATAAAAAAATATTTTATTTTGGGTGTAATAGCGGTTTAGTTGGTTAAAACTATTCCAAGTTCTAAATTGTTAGTATTTCATACCCCGGAAATGGTCCCAGCCCCCCCCCCCGAAATTCTCCCATTCCCTCCCGAAATTATTTTCTATACACGCCCATGTTTTTGCCAAAGATTCTTGTAAAATTACATGCAGCCCTTGCTAGTCCCAGTTTTCTTTTGTTCATCACATACAAATATTACGTGCCTCATATCTTTTCACTCATCTAAACGCCTTATCAGCTATTTCATCTATGAAATATTTGGTGGGTTTGGTCTTAAGTTTATGACATAGTTTTCATGACTTTTTCTAAGATTCGGGCATCCCAATGCATGGTATTGCTACAAATAGCGCTTTATCTGAAACCCTCCCAACCATCCTTTGGTTTTGTTCATACCAATTTTAATAACATTGTCTTGCATCCGATAAATATGACGACATGCTATTAATTTGAAACTGGTGGATCGTCCAAACTGGCGAGTTCATTTTTTTCTGAGGAATAATTAATTGAAAATTAAGCCACTGACGCAGTTATATAAAGATTAATGAATAAAATAAAGAAATTATTTTAAAAAAATGATTTATTAAATTATCAAAATTAATGAGAGTGAATATTTTTATTAAAAGGGTCGATTTGAATGCGTTTTTGGGGCGCATTTCATAAAATTTGTATGATTTGCAAATATTTAAAAAAAAAATACTATAAAAATAACGTTACTAAAAATCGATATATTTGTTATAAAACAATCGAACATTCATACATTTATACCTTTATTGGATTTTTCTTTAAAGTATGCATTGTCACACATAATTTACGAAAAAAAAAAGTACAGTACATAGGTTAGTCGGGTGGACCTAAGCGTTACAAAAAAGTGTCCGCTAGCGTTCGCGCATGCGCAGTGGCCATGTAAGAACGAATTTTTTTTTTTTGGTTTCTTGATTGTAGCTCAAGTAAACTCGTGTAATGTTATGAACCATAATAAATATCCTGTTTTGTCTTATAATAAACATTGTTGCAGTTTATTTTGGTCCCTTACAAATAGGACCAAAATGGTTAAATGGTATATGGGTTGAGTATATCACTAGGTAATAAAAACGGTACACAAAAAATTCTGTTTTTTTTTTTGGGCATATATATTAATATAAATTCGGTCTTTAAGTCTTTAATGGGATAATTTATTTATTCGTTTTGAGAAGTATTTAAAAAACAGAATCTGTCGTGTTTGGAACAGAATGAGTTCATTTAGCGGATCAATAGACATGAGAGCTACATAGGCTCCATATTACAGGACGGCTCAAAGGAGGTGGGGGAAAACCAACTGTATTGACTACATAATCTTGCAACTAGACTAGCATTGGTGTGGAGGGAGTGTTGGAGGGGAAGGAAGGGAGGGGAGAGGGGGTCATTTCCCCTCCAAATACAGGGCCGCCATCTTAACATGAGTGTATCAACCTGTATCCACTTCCCCCACCCTTCACAACGCTCGACTCCTACTCTCCCTAATCGTCTTCTTTTGGGCGCCAAAATTATTTCACGGTGTTTTGGAGGAATGTGGGACTTCTACCCCTCCATGAATTAGATCTAGGGTCTGTTTGCGAAGACCACATCCTGGTACTTACCACTCTTACTCGCTGATAAGCTAACACGTTCTTTTCTGGTTATCTATTCCTACATGACACATTATATACGATTACAAACAGTATTAGATAATGGCAAGCAATATTTATTAATAAAAAGGTTAATATGATCGAAATTGTAATTGTTAAAAACTTATTAAGCATTAAAGTTAACTGTTATGCAGGTTATTAAGGATAACATAAACAATGATATTTGTAATCACACATATTTTACTCCTTTTTTTCTCTCTCTCTTTTCGAATATTTTACATTTATTTAGCATTATGGGCATACGTGCTATGCGTTTCCGCTCGCTCAAAAAGCTATCAAAACTCTAGTCAATCCAACTCGCTAAAATGAATAGAATTTTTGCGAGTAAGAAACCAACCGCTTTTTCCTTGTCAGAAACATCGCGAACTAATTGTAAAAGACCCATTTTTTCTCACTAACGTAAACAAAGCTTTTTTCGCAAACAAACGTTAATTCACTGTTGAAGGTTACTTTACTCCCCGCAAGAACCCATAGAATTGCTCATAGGAATCCTCCAATAGAAATGTTAAGGAGTTATGCGCATGCGATAAATCTCTGTTAAAATCAGTACTGCTACCTTGGATGTTTCCAAACAAAAAAAAAAACTCAAACGCTTCAGACAATATAGAGCGATCAAAGAACCGCAATACAGAGTTCATAGTAGATTAAGCGGTTCTTTCCAAAAAGATTCGCCAAACTGGAAAATCCCATTATCTATTTAATAGTATTTTATAATCTTATATTTTTTGGGGGTGTTTTTGCGAAGACCACATCCAGTTACATTGAAGTATCTGTCGTGATTTTAAACAGTTGTTTTGTTACTTACGGATTAGCTTACAGGTTCTTTGCAGGTTATCTAAGGTTAGAAACCATATTATATAAATATACAAATAAAAGTTAATATAGTAATGAAAAGTATTTAAAATCACTGCAACCACTACTAAAAGTAACTTTTTTTGACTACTATATTTATAAAATATGGTTTCTAACTAACCCGTAGATAACTTGTATTTGTAAATAATACCTTTAGGCTTGTAAAACATAAATGAAAATATGAAGAATATATTTTAGCAAGCAATATTTATTAATAAAAAGGTTAATATTATAAAAATCAATGGTAATTCTGAAATTTAGGGGCTCCTTGCCGATTTTTTTGTCCGGTGGTTCTATAACTTATTTATATTTCATATATATTTAGCATTATCGGCATAAGTGCTATGCGTTTACGCTCGCTCAAGAAGATTTCAAAACTCTAGCCAATCCAACTCGCTAAAACTTATAGAATTCTATTAATTTTTGCGAGTTGGATTGACTTGAGTGTTAAAGGTTACTTTACTACCAGCAACAAACAATAGAATTCCCCATAGGAGTAGCCAATAGAAAACCTAATGAGTTATGCGCGTGCGTCGAATCACTGTTATAATCACTACAGAAACTTCACCAGTAACTGGATGTGGTCTTCGCAAAAACAACCTAATAAGGCTACTAACTGGCATATAAAGCATTGCTGGCCAATAAATATAGTAGCAAAATAAAGGGATATTCCTTTATAGTAATAAATTTAAGAGCTAATAGACATTCGAATAATGTTTACTAACCATTCTACATAATGTAATTATATGTACTAATTGGAATAAAAAGCATTGCTGGCCAATAAATATAGTAGCAAAATAAAGGGATAATCCTTTATAGTAATAAATTTAAGAGCTAATAGACATTCGAATAATGTTTACTAATAATTCTTCATAATGTAATTATATGTACTAATTGGAATAAAAAGCATTGATGGTCAATGAATATAGTAGCACATATTATAGTCCTTTACTCCCATATAGTAATTTTTAAGTACTAATAGATATTTGAAAAATGTTTGCTAATAATTCTTCGTAATGTAAGTATATTTACTAAATGGAATAAAAAGCATTGCTGGCCAATAAATATAGTAGCAAAATAAAGGGATATTCCTTTATAATAATAAATTTAAGAGCTAATAGACATTCGAATAATGTTTACTAATAATTCTTCATAATGTAATTATATGTACTAATTGGAATAAAAAGCATTGATGGTCAATAAATTTAGTAGCACATATTATAGTCCTTTACTCCCATATATTAATTTTTAAGTACTAATAGATATTTGAAAAATGTTTACTAATAATTCTTCGTAATGTTCGTATATTTACTAAATGGAATAAAAAGCATTGATGGTCAATGAATATAGTAGCACATATTATATTCCTTTACTCCCATATAGTAATTTTTAAGTACTAATAGATATTTGAAAAATGTTTGCTAATAATTCTTCGTAATGTAAGTATATTTACTAAATGGAATAAAAAGCATTGCTGGCCAATAAATATAGTAACAAAATAAAGGGATATTCCTTTATAGTAATAAATTTAAGAGCTAATAGACATTCGAATAATGTTTACTAATAATGCTTCATAATGTAATTATATGTACTAATTGGAATAAAAAGCATTGATGGTCAATAAATAAGTAGCACATATTATAGTCCTTTACTCCCATATAGTAATTTTTAAGTACTAATAGATATTTGAAAAATGTTTACTAATAATTCTTCGTAATGTTCGTATATTTACTAAATGGAATAAAAAGCATTGATGGTCAATAAAGTAGGAAACATTATAATGATGTTTCACGTGCTAATAGATATTCGAAGAATGTTTACTAACAATTTAATTACTAGAATAAAAAGCATTGATGATCTACAAGTATATCAGCAAATGAAATATTCACTATTCATTAAAATTGAATTTATATGTTCCCGATAACATTTTAATGATTGTTGTGACTTGAAATATGAACACCAATAACCAAGTGGGGAGAAGGTAAATTAACAAAAAATCAAATCAACAAATTCAAAAAAATATTCGAGTTAAATGATTCCACAAATCAGATAAATAATATATTTACTTACACTGTAATTTTATTCAACAGCTCAATCTATTCTTTATTTACAGCCTCCGCTTTTAGATGTGCTACTTGTAATTTTTTTTTTTTTTTTTTTTTTTAATTGACCTTCTTTATACTTTATTGGTGCTACAATATTCGAATGAATATTCGTAAACCATCGTTTGTTCCTGTCAATTTAAACAAAGTACCTTATACTCTTCTGTTCTGCAGAAATACTTTTCTTCAGACTTCCTGTAAATCTCCAATTTTTTTTTTGAAGAAATCGTACAAACAATAATTTACATAAATTTCCAATGATTATCCTTTAACAAAAAGCACATAAAATTCATTCTATCTGTCGAATTTGACAATGGCAATTCTAGTTCACAACTACATCCTTCATTTTCAAATTTTCATCATTGTGGAATTTCAAGGGCGCAATATCAAAACCTCCGAAACACCCAGACAATATAGTGAATATAAGACTATGAAACATCTGATAAAAACTATAAATTTTTAAAAAAAAAAGTATGTACAGACATTTTTTTGTTTCATTTTTATTATGTTTTTTTCTGTCTTGTTTTGTTTTTTAATAGTCATACCATAAAATAAATAGTTATGACGTTCACTTTTCTCCTGAGTGCAACGAGCGATACTGCCGGTGGCGGGACTGTATCGTGCGCCAAGTGTACCCAAATCGCCGAAAAACAGCAGTTCGTCGCATCTCGAGGTATCCTCTACATATTTTGGTGTTCTCATAATGCGTCCTCTTATTCCGTCCTCAGGACAAAACACCGAAGATGACTGATGCTGTACGAAAGAGCTAGAATCGCCAATGACAAAGACGCCATTTAAATGGGTGGCATGTCGGAAATAAAACTCTTAAGTAAAGGACTTAATTCCATGTTTTTATTTTTATTTACTCCAAAATTATATATTTGTATTTAGAAATTTTTATAGCCATTCAGTCGTTCAAAAGTTATATCATTCATGATTTTTGCGGATGAATCCACAAAAAGTTTTAATATTGATCTTAATGTTTATAATTCAATAACACGAAAAGAGTGTCTATTTTAAGACAAAAACTAAAAAAAGAAAAAGAAATATTCATCAAAAATGTGAAAAAGAAAAAAAAAATTGAATTCGTGTGGATAAATCATTCGCACAAAGATTTACTTTCGTAATACGAGAGAAGTAAATAATATTTATATGATTTTAAATTAATTAATTAATATCTGATACAAATAGAGACAATTAAACAACTGAATAAATTATACATTCAAAAAGAAATTTGATTTTTCGAAAAGTCTCAATTAAATTGTTTATTTTATTACTAAACAGTAATAGTAAGAAATTATTAGTTTAGTAATTCCCAAAGGAGCTCAAAGCTGCTCTTCCTAAGAATATTACTTGAATAATATATAAAATGTATTTAAAAATAAAAATAAAATAAAATAAATAGCTTTAAATTTTAGATAATAATAAATAAATAAAAAAAAATGGTAATTAATAATTTTCAAGCCGGAAAGGTTCAAATTATTTATTTTTTTTAGGAAATACTCATTTGTTATATTAGGTTTAACACCGTCTCCGTTTTGGTGTTCCTGGCGCTTGTGATATTATCAGGAACACCGAAGACATTCAGCCGGTCTCATTAGCTTCTAAAATATTCTTAAAATCCGTAAAGATTAAATAGTACCTTCTCAGGTATAAGGTCATCACGTGTAAAATCCGTAAAGATTAAATAGTACCTTCTCAGGTATAAGGTCATCACGTGTAAAATCCGTAAAGATTAAATAGTACCTTCTCAGGTATAAGGTCATCGCGTGTAAAATCCGTAAAGATTAAATAGTACCTTCTCAGGTATAAGGTCATCACGTGTAAAATAATTTTACTCAATAATTTATTCAAAGCGTCATATATGCACTGCAAAATATATATATATATATATATATATATATATATATATATATATATATATAAAGGATAGATGAATTTTGTGAGAATTTAATTGTTTTGATTAGTGATATTTGAAGAGCCATTCTTTCGGAGAAAATGTACAGTAAGTTTACATGAAAATTTTTTATTGTTTTATGTTACTGATTGATTATATTTTTTAAAGATAAGTTAACTGCCTAAGTCATGAGCCCCTGGCTATTTACTGGTTTTCACCCTTTCTAAACATCCATGGTTAAATACGGTGCTCTTTCATTCTAAGTCGTCGCCACTGAGGGTGTGTACAAAAATTACTTCTTCCCTCTTGATCTTCTCCCGTTTTTATAATGTTTTTTTTTTTTTTTTTTTTTTTTTTTTTTTTAATTCATTTTCTGTTAAACATTCAGCATTATATGTCCCTTTTATTATTCAAAAGTATTTTGAATGTATTCATTGCACGGATTGGAATTAATTTCAGTAATATATTTAATTCCACGTGCCCTTACTAGATAACATGGGATACCGTATTTATCCTTAATTTACTTAAATTATTGCAAAATCGTGTAATGATACAATACATAACATTAAATACTCTCTGCTACGTTATTACGCAAAGAGTAAATTTAAGTTCAATTAAATTTATCACAACATTTTTGTGAAGTTGCTGATTACAATTAATTTATAGGGGCTGTTATTAAATACATTTTAATAAACATGATCATTAGCCCAACAAGAATATATATGCATCTGCCGAACTGAAGGTCATCAGATGAGAACCAAGTGTCCAATTAAAAATGACGTTATTGTAACATGCAATATCTTTCCTTCAACACTTATAACAATTTACTAGAAAAAGAAGTCATTCCAATAATTTAATAAATATGGCTTAGTGGGTGTTTCGATAGCTCAGGGACAAGAGATCGAAAACTTTGCCGCGTCAAAGACTGCTTCGACCCCAACATGGTTGCTTTGAGAGGTTTAGAACGTGTTGGGCCCAAAGAATAGCGCGGCGCTCGTAAAAATAGATGTTATTTCGGACATTCTTATAAATCATAAATTTACAGAGCATCAACAAATAAAACACACTCTAAATTGATTAATCAGTATTCATTGTTTACGGGATGGAATAAACAAATAATGTACTTAATTTTCAGAAAATGTAATTTGCCATACTGGGTTCCGAACCACTGATACCAATACGCGCTTTGGAAAAACCAACTAGGCTACATCTATAAATCTGCTTCATTATTAAATCAATCAAGACAATTTAAGTACCATCAAATTAAATTAAATTCATAATGTTGAGAATTGATTGAGTTATATAGCCATTATGATAGGCGAGGCTCTCGAGTGTGTACCGTGATAACCCAGTTTGGTTATAATTTAGTTTCACAAGTAAAAGAAGTGGTCATTATTTTTCTATATTATCTGTTGCCCATTCGAGACCGTGTGTGGGATTGATTTCCGAAGCTATAAGACAGCCTGCACACCGTAATAACAGTAATGTGTAATTATCAATTATTCTGAGTAAACCAATCGTCGAAATATGATTTTTCTTGAACTAATGAAATGTGTAGAGTACACGAAAACAAAATTTAGCATTGGTTTTACCGTGTACCAAAAAATTTAAAAACTATCTGTCATTACATTTTACCACAAATTTTGTAATTTAAATTAATTAAATTCTTCGGAAGAGCGAGCTGCACACACATTGTAAAATGATCTTATTTTGAGAATACACTTACGAATTGAATGATTTGCATAGGAAATATGTTTTTGTTTTTTTTTATAAAAAAAAATGAATAATATAACGAAGGGAAAAAATTCGCTCTTTGGGACCGTGTTTGAAAAAAATCGTCGTCTTGAATGGATTAATACGGACATCGCGGATGTGAAACGTGACTTGGGGCTCCGGTAGCCCATGAGTTGGTTGTTGGAATATGTCAAGATATGAGTTGACGTTTTACAGATATTTGCTCATCAAAACAAATCAGTGATAGTGACTTTTTAGAAACTTCAGTGAGAGGTAAACTATTATTCTTGATTGTGGTTTTAATATATTTTAAACCTCATCAGGAATATAAAATTCAACTTATCTAATAATTGAAAAGAATCAACAAAAATATTGTTAAGTCGGCGAAAATACCTTATTCCACGGCCTGCAAAGCTCGTAATTTCCCTAGCTATAATATCAAGGCATCGAAGGGTCTACAACTATGTGAAACACTTCAAAAATTGTTCGGATATATATATTAATTAATTGTAAAAATCTTTACCAAAGAAATATTTTGACAATAAGTCATGGAATATTATGTTTTGGTTAATAAAAACAGGCGCCCTCTCAAAATCTATATTTTTCACGTTTCGGAATGCTCTTAGGCAGCCTTTTCAGCGATAAATTTCTAGAAGACGGAGCAAGCCTAAACATACCGATTAGTTTGTCAAACGTCAAATACATTTACCACTTACAACTTATGATAATCTAACCAGTATCTAAGATATACCTCCAACTCCTAGACATTTACCACTTACAACTTATGATAATCTAACCAGTATCTAAGATATACCTCCAACTCCTAGACATTTACCACTTACAACTTATGATAATCTAACCAGTATCTAACATATACCTCCAACTCCTAGACATTTATTGCAGAAGACCGCTCCCAAAACCTCAAAAATATAGATTTTGAAAGGAGGACTGGGTACTTGTATGTTTTACGCACACCACTATAAAATTTATTTACAAATAAAAAACACATGTTTCAAAAAAATATTCGTTTCATACACAAATAGAGATTATACATTCAGTTAAAATGTACACTTTAAAAACCTTATTTCGGGAAGTTGAAGACGAAAAAACGATAAGAAAGAAATAGCATTCCTGGAAAATAATCTACTATTACCAAAAGTGAAGAATATGCCCTCTAGGACATAATATGACTCTATATTTTAAAGGAAATAGAATATTCTAGAGGTGTTCGAAAAGAAGCTGTAGCTTAAGTGTTAGAATTAGAAGAGATACTAATTAATTAATTCCATAATATTAATAATTAAACCTTTTTTGTTGCTATAAACATCTGAGTTTTATTTATTTAATATATAACATTAAATTTTATAGTGGTTTGCGTATAGCATACAAGTACCGGTGACTGTTTTTATTAACCAAAACACAATATTCCTTGACTTATTTACAATTAATATATATATATATATATATATATATATATATATATATATATATATATATATATATAGTTCGAAATTCTGACTGTTTTTCTTGGCCAAAACCCAATATTTCGTTGACTTATCATCTCGTCGGCTACTTACTTGCAACATAACAGAAACCTTTTGTTAGGAATTCTGTACTAGTATAAAATTTGTTAAACAGCACTCTTAATTATTTAATTACCGTAATAAGCGTGCGAAACGACTTAATTTAAGTTCCAACGCTATAAACGACATTACCACTCAATTAGAGGCCTCCATTCATTACTCATTTACTTCTTTTTCTATTTTCTTCTTACTTTTTAATAGCTAATAATTTTGAAAATTAATTTTCACAATATTTAGGTCTGTGAGAACATTTGTTGATCAGGGATACTTTGGAAATGTCTAAGATCCTCGGAAAGTACGTTTGGCAGTCTAAATATCTGCTATTCCACCAAAAAGCGACATAGATAAAATCATATGTAGAACATACAAAAACAATATACAATGTATAATTTTGACTTTTTAAAAGTGTTTACCCTTCGGATATGAATTTTTGTCAGTAACTGTAATTAAAAATGTAACAAACTGGTATCCCATGCGTATTTGGAGAAATTGTTAGACAGTTTTTTGTGAATCGCTAAGGGTGGGTTTACACTTGCTAGTTATTGCAGGAAATTTATATCTGACAGAAATTGCGACTGGTGTAAACCATGAGCAATTTATGTCTGAGATATATAACGAACTATAAGTGTCGACACTTCTATACCACCAGGTGTAAACACAGATTTTTACGAGAAGAATTTAATTTCAGAGATAAATATCTTGGCTACTAGCTGTATTTTCGACACTTCTATACCAACAGATGTAAACACTGATTATTTGTGCTTTTGGTGAATTTATCGCAAATTAGAACAAATCCAGATCTGTCCTATACATATCCATGACATAAATGTCTAGCTATTTCTGTGAGTATGTAAACCTTCAAGAGAATATCTATCCGACACCTGACATATATTTCCTGCGAGAAGTGTCAGATGTAAACGCACCCTAAGAGCCCCGTCTCGACGTAATATTGTAGATAAAACGCAACAAACGTCTTATTTGCATTTTGCCTTAGCTGAATAATAACAAGCCCTGACTTGTTTAATTCCGAAACACATAAATAACTTGTCGAGCAAGCCGGCCGCAAAAAATGTTGTCTTTTCGGATTCCTCAGCCTAAACACAACTAAGTAGCTCAGTTTTCGTTAAAGGTAGTGCGACATAAGACCAGGTGGGTTTGTTACTGAGAGGTAACATACTTAAACTAAATATGCTTTTTTTATTATTGAAATTGTTGTTATTCTTTGACCTTCCGTCTAATTTAATTTAGGATGACCTTGTGCCTGATGAGAGAGTATTTTCCGACATGCCTTCCCATTATTTGATGCTAATAGAGAGATGTAATGTACTGACCTGGGAGTTGTGGCGGTGGAAGAAGTGGAGGTTCCGTGTAGACCAGGCCCAGCTCCCGAGCCTCGCTCTCCTCCTGCGCCTGCTGCCTCCTGAGGGCTACCTGGGCTGCCATGACCCTCTGCCGCTCCGCAATCAAGGTACACTTGGCACACGAACAGTCCCGCCACCGGCAGTATCGCTTGTGACCCTTGAGGGCGGACACTACCCCGTGGTTCCGGCACCGGGCGCACTTTGGGGTTCTCTGGTAGCGCTCAGACGCCCTCAGGAAGAAGGCCGGGGGGAAGACGGCGTGCTGGGCGGACATGAGCGCTGACATGTCTACACCGGACGGTAGCGACATCCTGACTGACAGCGCTACGATACCAGGGACGCTAGTCTTGACCACGCCCCCTTCAAGACAAGCAATCCTATTGGTGGAATGAAGCTCCCCTCTACTAGTACATATACCCCACCCCCTTCCCCACCCCTCGCCTTTACCCTCTTCCCTGGATATTGTATAATGAATTCATCAATATTTGTTCTTTCCCAGAACAATTCTGCTTGCAGTTCTACAATCCTTCTTTCGTATTATCCAGTTAAACAATGGGTTTGTGGAAGAGCTTTTGTTTTCTTCCTAATATACTATCTGAGTTATTTTTCACTCAAGAGCATAGAAATACCTCTGGCTCAACACTCCTTCAACTGGAAATATTGGCTTGAAACATTTTAAATAGATTAAACACAGATGAAACCATATTACATAAACACTTCCTTATTGCAGCGTTCCCGTGCAGAGTAGGGCATTATTCAATATATTTTTTATTCAATAATCATTCAAATAAATGTTTAGTGAATAAGAATTTATTCATCGAATAAGTTATTCATCCACTGATTAATTTTTTATTCTACGAATAACAGGGTTGGCACATTATTCAATAAATGTTTATTGAATAAGAATTTATTCATTTATTCAGTTATTCATTGACTGATTTTATTTATTTCTTTATTTAATGAATAATTAAATATTTTTCATTCTTCATTTATTATTTTAATACATTTAAAATAATGTTGTTCATGGAATATCAAACTCAGATTCATTAAGCTCAGTAAACAATATCAATTAAATTAATAACTATCATTAAAAGTACGGAAAAGTTTATTGAACTTAGTCATTTTTATCCGACAAGATTGTTAAAATAAATCACTTGTATTTGCCAAAAAATTTCACTCAAATAAATCAATTTCATTAAAAAAATTGTTTCATTCGAATAAATAACTTTCATTCAATAAATCATTTTTATTCAATAAAAATTTTCATTCAATAAATCAGGTTATTCAATAATGAATAAAAATAAAATGTTAGGTTATTCATTGAATCGACTGAATATTGAATGTAAAATTATTCATTAATTAGAATGAAATAACAGATTTATTCATTATTCTGAATGATTTTTGTCCAAGACTGTTCCCGGGCTCGACGTACAGTGAGGTCAAACGAGATATCGTGTTTCGATCCATTTTTTTTTTTTTTTTTTTTTTTTTTTTTTTTTTTTTTTTTTTTCTATGAAAGCTAATACAATTTCAGCTAATGACTTCGTTTAGTCAGATTTTTATTTTTGTTTCTCTTTTTCAATAAATTCACGAAGTTTTTCAATTGAACATAAAATAACATTTCATTTTTTATCCGACCTTATCTTAGCACTTATATCATCAATCGGAAATTAAAAAATTAATCATTCAAATCTGATTAGACTTGGAAAATTCAGACTGACACAAGGGAAACAAAAAACTAGACAAAGTCTGACTAGACAAAGTTGTTCTACATTATATTAGTTTTCATTTAAAAAAAAAAAAAAAAATAAAATAAAATAAAATAAATAAATAAAAAAAAAAAAAAAAAAAAAAAAAAAAAAAAAAAAAAAAAAACCATCATTGAAATGCGTTAAGATTTACAGGCTGTCCCCTTTTTTGAAACACCATATGTCGTTTGCCCCAACTCGTATTTTAGCTAAACTTGTTTTTTTTTCTCTTTTCTTGTTTCAGCTATATATATATATATATATATATATATATATATATATATATATATATATATATATATATAGCTGAAACAAGAAAAGAGAAAAAAAAACAAGTAACATATAAAGCTAATTTGTTCGCGGATAACATGATTTTAATGGTCATGAGAGATAATTGTGACACTGTGACTAAGTCCACTTTTCGCTAAAATGTGATTATGCCTTTTTTAGTATCTATTCATTAGTGGGCTCACAGGAAAGACATTTAATCTGCCGATTAAACTATTACCCTTTTGAAATTATTAACTTTCTGGATTTTTTTTTTTCTGGAAACAGTTCCTCGTTGACACAGCGACCAAGTCTACTTGTATTATTATTATTATGATCCTTGTAATGGTGTAAACTCTCTTATTAATATACTAGCTGAATTCCCGTGCTTCCTTACGGCACATAAGTAGTTATTTTATTCCGTTAAGTAATGTATCATCAAAATTAACGCTACTATATAATTTTGTGCAGTTATAGCACGGTTCCCGTCATACTATATGTTATTCGTCAATTGATAAGTAATCAAAGTATAATCTTTCTTGACACTGTGGTGCTTCGGACCAGTGTCAACAAACAGATAACCAGTTACAGAGATGGGCATAATTTTATTCATAAATAAAAATACAAATTTTTTCGTACTTCATATATCTGTGAATACGAATATAAATAAATTCGTCCATCATATATTTGTGAATACGAATATAAATAAATTCGTATTCATAAGTGTGAATAGGAATTTATTTTTATTCACATATATTAAATATAAAAATACAAATAAAATTGGATTCGCAAATTTTTCTGCAAATACAAATAAATTCACAGAAAAAATTGTAAATAATCACAAAAATGTGAATATTTACAAAAAATCAAGTGATTACAAAAAAATCACATTATAATACAGGAATAAAAATTTATTCACATTAAAATTTGTGAATAAGAGTTATTGAAGTTGAGTTATCTTAATACGAATAAATTCATAATTTATTTGCGAATTTTATTGTGATTAAATTTTTATTCACAAATTATAATGTGAATAAATTTTTATTCGTATATTTTAATGTGATTTTTTTTAATCACTTGATTTTTTGTAAATATTCACATTTTTTGTGATTATTTACAATTTTTTCTGTGAATTTATTTTTATTCGCAGAAAAATTTGCGAATAAAATTTTATTTGTATTTTTATATTTAATATATGTGAATAAAAATAAATTCGTATTCACACTTATGAATACGAATTTATTTATATTCGTATTCACAAATATATGAAGTACGAATTTATTTATATTCGTATTCACAAATATATGAAGTACGAATAAATTCGTATTTTTATTTATAAATAAAATTATGCCCATCTCTGACCAGTTATCTCTAGGTTACCAGTAACAGGAGTTAAACCAGATTAGGTTAAAAATCGTTGTCAATAAAAAATGTACGTTAAAATTTAAAAATATATGTTCCCAAGATTTCATTTGGAAACACCCATTATATTTGCAAGCATTACCAAGACGTTTTCTGACAGGGGATGCTGATGGGTGAGGAGGCTGTGCAAGGGTTCGGGATATTATTACCTCGGATGGACCATCACCAGGTAAAGCGTAAACTCAATGAGGGACAGAGTCACACTTTATTTCTAGCAATTCAAGGTCTGCCATCATAGTTAAAATGAACCGCAAATAAAAATAATATTATAAAATAGAAACAGTACGGTAACAGCTGACGTCTTATCGTCCTAGCAACGCATGCTGCCTAAGCGTGCATGCACTCTTTAAAACCAACTAAAAATTCAAAAACCCCTCTGAATATACTTAAAAATTTGACTATCAAAAAATCCTTTCTTAGCGAGTGTTTACATCCTAAGGGGAGTGTCCATGCAAAATTTCAAATTTTTCTGTCAAGTGGTTTGGGCTGGGCGATGAGAGTCAGCGAGTCAGTGAGTGGTATTTGACAAATATATAGTAGATATTGTATATTATATCATTGGACATAATAGAACAGTGTTTTGCTACATGCAACTTGTTTTTAATCCAGGAATGAAAATCTCAAATATTAGTTATTGGCATACTTAGAGAATGGTACTGACTTTGGTACTATTGGGGGGGAAAATCTAAAACGACTTGTAACGATTATTTGAACACAAAAATTAATTATGGGGTCGAAATGATTTTTTCTGAACTGATTTTCTTAAGCCGAGATTGTCAATCGGAAAATGTAGAAAATAAATGAAAAAGTTAATTGGTTGAAACCCCAAAGGGTCAGAGGCATCTGATCCTTGTTTTATTCAGTCCAACATTCAACTCGAACGATTTTCCTAAAATAAATGTTTCAAAATAAGGAACTGGTTGACCAAAAGACTTTTGGTGTAAGGTGAATCAGGCGAAGGCCCCACACATTTAAAGGGGCTTCTCTCGCGACATGAAAAATTTAAATAACAAGATCGTGAAAAAAATACACTTTATTTCTCAATACCTAATTGGTTATGTAAACAACTTAATTTACTTGTTATTATAAAAATAAATGAGAAATTTAATGTTAAAAAAATTCAATCAATTGTGGAATCTTCTCTCATATATACGGGGAAGATGCCAACCAGTTATAGGGTAAGATGAACAACATTACGGTAATTAACAAAAAATAAGACAAACCCTACAAAATTAAAATTTAATTATTATTATTCTTAAGTAGTTGAACAGAACGAATGGTATACTACTTTATGGACCCCCTTTAATCGAATGAAATAAGAAGAAGTGATATATTATTCATGATGTATGGGATCTAAAACGTAAACGTTTCGTGTCGGTATGTCGGACTAATTGTACCAAGGGACTTATTAAGAGTGTTGCCACAATCTTATACATTCCTAAGTTGACACTCCGGCTCCAATGTTTATGTTTAAAAAAGTCCCAGTTTCTAAAAAGTGAAATTCTAAACGTACATTGGGAAGTAGTGTGTACACTAGGGTGGGCCGAAAAACTAATTTTTTAATTTCGAAGATGTAATAGTGCGGAAAAGTTGCGAATTACACAGAGAAATAAAAGGAAACAAAAATGATCAAAATCGGTCGACATCTTCTGTTCATAGGCTTTGAAATTTGAAAAAATATGAAAAATCTTCCTTTTGCGACTATTTTTTGAATTATATTATTTCGTAATATAATAGTTTTTAACGTTTTTAAATATGAAAATGGTTACCTTCCAATTAAAAAGATTTTCTAGATTTTTTTTTTTTTTTTTTTTTACTAAATACTCTCTAAAAACGTTTCTGAAGCAATTTTTGATGGGGCAATGCCAATCTGAGAAATATCTAGTTAAAACTTTAAAAGTGTTTGTTTCGTTCGGTTGAACGGGGTTTTGTATTTGTTTAACCCACCTTCTAATTGGTTGTTTTTTGTTTTAAAGTGCATTTATAAGTAAAATTAGTATTTTTTGTAAAAGATTAAAAGAAAATGATAAACTTATTGGCAATAGTGGTTTCCTAGAGCAAACGTTGAGATAGAAGGCGACTCATTTCCGCTTAGGATACTGTCAGTGTCCTGTTGTGGGGTCATAAGCTTCCTTCTTCTTAAGATTTCATTTACATTTTTAACGAAAGATCAAACGCTATCAACAACTGCTTCTATTCCTTTGCTGATAACACTAAGGATAAGAACGGCACCGCGCTATGATGACGCAGTTCCTGCGAGTTGACTTTTTTTTTCCTTACAAAGCTACATACACTAGACGATCGTGCATGAAATATCTTCCTAAGAGTTTTCTACGAACGAGTGAACTATTTAATGCCATCGCCCATATTACATTTATTTGAGATGTTATAACTTTTCATTAGTTAGACTAAAGTTTTTGCTGTTTCATTGAAGACCAAGTTAACTACAGTAACGTTATATACAATAATAACCATCGTGTTTTTTTCTAGCTATAATTATTAGAGCTATAATTGTAGGCATCATCAGCTCATCCCATAAGTAATATCAGTGGACTGTAGAATGTGTCGATCCACGTTCTTCTGCTAGCTCTTCGACTCTTCTAGCTATAATTATAGAGCTATAATTGTATTTATCATCAGCTCATCCCATAAGTAATATCAGTGGACTGTAGAATGTGTCGATCCACGTTCTTCTGCTAGCTCTTCGACTGTTCTAGCTATAATTATAGAGCTATAATTGTATTTATCATCAGCTCATCCCATAAGTAATATCAGTGGACTGTAGAATGTGTCGATCCACGTTCTTCTGCTAGCTCTTAGACTCTTCTAGCTATAATTATAGAGCTATAATTGTATTTATCATCAGCTCATCCCATAAGTAATATCAGTGGACTGTAGAATGTGTCGATCCACGTTCTTCTGCTAGCTCTTCGACTGTTCTAGCTATAATTATAGAGCTATAATTGTAGGTATCATCAGCTCATCCCATAAGTAATATCAGTGGACTGTAGAATGTGTCGATCCACGTTCTTCTGCTAGCTCTTCGACTGTTCTAGCTATAATTATAGAGCTATAATTGTAGGTATCATCAGCTCATCCCATAAGTAATATCAGTGGACTGTACAATGTGTTGATCCACGTTCTTCTGCTAGCTCTTCGACTGTTACAACAGGATTTTCTTCTACAGTAGCCTGCAGGAGTTGGTCTTCAAGCTTTGTTGCTCTTGTGTACTTGCTGACATAATTCCAATTAAACTTCTATGTAACGAAATACCTCTAAATTCAAAATTCTAAAATTTAATATTCATAATCTCCTCCCAAATCATAATGTTGAGGAAATAATTCCTTACAAAAATAATATTCATCCAAAACACTTGGTAAAATTTATCGAATTAACTGAAAATGACTCAGAACTTTATAATACTGAAGTGTACACCGACGGAAGCAAAACAGATGTTCACATTGGATGTGCTTTCATTGTATTTGATAAAGAAATATTATATCACATAGGCCGATACCGACTTGGGCCAAACTGTTCCAACAATCAGGCTGAGCAAGTTGCTATCTGGAAGGCGTTGGAATATATTAATGGAGTTCATGATTTTGAGAAGACATGTTGTATTTATACTAACAGTAGAGTTACATTAGACAGACTTAAGAATATAGACATACACGATACATTGACTGAAACAATTAAGCAGGAACTCATCAAAAGCTTTCAGAAAAACATAAATATAAAATTTAAATGGGTTCGAGCCCACCAGGATAATGTTGGAAATAATAAAGCAGACGAAGAGGCAAAATCAGCAGCTAATGATGAGAGCCTGCCTGTTGTGTACGAAAAAACTCCTAAGAATACTGTAAAACACATACTAAGACAGGAAACAAATAGACAATGGAACCAACGTTGGACACTGACAACCAAATGACGACACCTATACGATTACATATGTACTATAGAGGACGTGCAGAAAATACCAAGACTTAATTATAAACTCACTCAAATACTAACTTGTCACGGACCAACAAGAAGTTACTTACATAGATTTAAAATCATTGAAGACAAAAACTGGAAATGTGACTCTCGTACTCAACAGACTTACGACCATCTAATCTTTGACTGCAGACTACTTGACAAGGACAGAATCGAATTCATGAAGTCTATAATATTAAAAGGAGGAAACTGGCCGGTTTCTAAGAGGGAGATTCTTATCAAACACTTTGATGAATTTCATACATTCATTGCTACAATAGATTATGACGAACTTTAAAAAATAAGCTGTATTTTTCCATTAATTGTATACATTTAATTATATATATATTTTTATCTTTATATTTTATATCATTCATATTGGATTTCTTTTATATTCATGTAAATTCTTTATCATTTATTTCTGCAAAATTTTATACATTTTATTAGTTCTTAGTATTATTATATTATTATAGTTTTAGTCTTATTTCTGTTAATTTTATTGTCTTACCTTCAATTACTTTAATTATAAATTGTTAAATAAATATAGAACATACATGTAGTATTTTTAAAATGGCACATGTAGAAAATAAATTCCCACATCGCAGGAACTGCCCACTGTAATGTGGAAAAAAAAGAAGCGCTTTGTTGCTCCACCTGTACGAGGCTTGTCTTCAAGCTTGAGGTTCCCCGCTCTTAATCGTTCAAACGAGCGCTCCACTTGTCGCTCACTAATGACATTTTTGCCATATATTTCTACATGTTTACGAAAATTTTCACCTTTATCGAATTCCCAAAGCAAAACACGGTGTAATTGGTGTCTTGGGAGATCCAGTTCAGATGAAATTTCAGCACAGAATAAATAAGTTTCACCAACGAAAACATCATAAATAGAAGTGTATTTATTATTAATTTGTAACATAAAATCGGTCGTATCAAATCTGAAGAGCTAAAAATACCCACCAAAGGACCCTAAAGAATTTTACAACTTGGCATTGAGGTTTGACTATGTCCTCATTGCCAACAAAGCCAAACCCGAGGACCCTCTTCAAGCCAACTTGAGAGCGTGTCGGTAAGTTTTGTCTTAAATCTGACACTGTATACATCCAAGTGAGTGTTCTAAATTGTTATATTGCAATCAATTATTTATAAGAGTGGGTATTGTATTAAAGGCATAACGAGTTAACTTAACTTTCCGTCATTCTGCCGTTCTAATAATACACGGGATGTAATACACTGCAAATGACTTAATTTACAAATCGATTCTCCTCGACAATGATAGTTAGAAGTTTTATTTCTTGGGGTTTTACAGGAAATATGCAAGGATTGCAGTCTTATGGCATTAATACAAAAATATAATTTGCACAATATAAATATTTTTTATATGTTTATTTATTTATTTAAATTATTCTGTTTCTATCTTTGAGGGTCATTGGCAGTCAGAGTCGGGCATTATTCAATAAATTTCTTATTTAATAATCATTCAAATAAATTTCCGACGATTTCTGAGCGATATGACGCGCAGTGGGGCCAAACGACATTTCGTGTTTCAAAAAAGGCTACATTCTCCAAATGTTAACTGATTTTAAAGTATTTTTTTAAAAATGAAAGTTATTAAAATTTAAAATAAGTTTGTCTAGCCTGATTTTTGTTTTTTTGTTTCCCCTGATTATTAGATTATGTGTAAAGAATTCACAAACTTTTACAATTAAACATAAAATAATATTTTTCATCTAACTGAATATCAGCTCTGATGTCGTTAAAATTAAACATTCGAATCCGGATTAAACTTGGAAAAAATCAAAATCTATTTTCAAATCATTCGATAATCATATTAATTCAATTAATCTCATTGTTGAATTAAGATAAATGTACGTTTTGAAGATGTCAGTCTGTTAATTCCAGGTCTAATCAGGATTTGAAAGTTTAATTTTAACGATATCAGTGCTTATATTATGTTAGATGAAAAATAAAATATTATAATTGAATATAAAAGGCAGAGGGAGAGAGGGAGTGAAGGAGTGAGGGAGGGAGGGAGGGATGAGAAGAATGTTATTATTTTGAATTGCCTTATAGAGCCCTGCTGGATGGACATGGGAGTGCCAGATCTTTACCTGTCGGAGGCTAGTAGGGTTTATTGCACTCCATAAATCAAGGAGCATCCTAGGAGAGCTCACAGATATTTTACCGAGGTCCCATGTGTTAACGACTTTGTTTACATTTGGAGTTAAGGAAGTTAAAAAAAAAAAAAAAAAATATTATTAAGACATTAAAAGTTTTGTGACCTTCGTATTTTAAATTGCATTTAACAGTAATATGAGTATTTGAGTATTTTTAACTGCATTTAACACTAAAATTAATATTTTAGTAAAAAAAAGTTAAGTAAATTAGAAACATATTTGAAATAGTGTCTTCCTAGAGAGAACATTGTTAGGACGGCGGAAGGAGTAATTTCCGCTCAGAATACTGTTTCCTGTGTTTTGCCGACAATCTTGCCTTTCTTTGAGATTTCATTGGAATAGGTGTCTCGCGATTGATCTAAACAAAGTAATAACTGTTTTAATTCTACGTCTTCAAAATTACACTAGGCATATGAAAGGGCCACTCTAAGATGACAGTTCCTGCGAGTCGGCCTTTTTTTTTTTTTTGTCTTAATCCAAAATAGCTGGTCATGAAGTGTACTTTATAGATTTTAGCGTGTCATCGGAAGAGCCGACCAGACTATTTCATGTTTCAAAAATCATAGATCACGACAATAAAGGTCGTTCCAATTTCTGTATGTATGTATATATATATATATATATATATATATATATATATATATATATATATATATATATATTTATTTATATATATATATATTTATATATATATATATATATATATTTATTTATATATATATATTTATATATATATATATATTTATATTTATATATATATTTATATATATATATATAAATATATATATATATATATATATATATATATATATATATATATATATATACGGTGGGGTCACCGATCTGGACCCTTTTTTAGCACTTTCCTCTGAAGGAAAGTAGCTATTGAGGTTGGACTCATGACGGAATGTTTGAAAAATTTCTTCAAATCTTTATCGATCCTACCTAGTAGACACCGAAAATGACCCCCGTTGAAATTTATATATATCTATCTATCTATCTATCTATATATATATATATATATATATATATATATATATATATATATATATATATATATGTCTGTTAACACGATAGCGGCCAGAGTTTTTGTTTTTTCGTCACGAAACATGGTATATAGCATTCAATTATCAAACGATTGAACGAGTTCGTTAACCACCAAAGTCAGTCCACCGGAAGGGGGGGTTTACCCAGAACCCAAAACACTAATTTGACCATGTCAGCCGTCATATTTGTTATATTTCAACGAAACTTGGTATTCGTAGTGGTAATATAGAGAGAAAAGTGAGATATAAAAATCAACTAAATCGGTTCATTAGGAGGGGGGGTTTACTCCGGACCCACAATACCAATTCGCCACTACCAGCCGTGATTTTTGGTATATTTCGACGAGACTCGGTATTCATAGTGGTAATCTACAGGTAAATATGTGTTGTAAAAATAAACTAAATCGGTTGATTAGGAGAGGGGGTTTACTCCGGACCCAAATTACTAATATACTCATACCGGTCGTAATTTCTGCTGTAACGAAACGCGGTATACATCGTGGGTAACTCTTGAGAAAGAAGTGTTGTAAAAATGAGCTGAATCGGTCAATCGGAAAGGGGGGGGGGGTTTACTTTGTAATATATTTCAATAGAAAAGCCCGCCAGGCGTAGGTTCACAAAGCCGCCGCAAGGAGCGCTTTCTACCACTAGAGGGACTGTATCCTGTTCCTGCGTTAGATCAAAATACGATAATATGAGGTTTTTTGTATTTATTACGTAGTGTAGTAGGTACCATGTGTAAACATAACTCTGGAAGCAAATTAATAATTGATCAGTTACTCATTACAAAATTAAAAGAGAACTATTCATGTTTTTATTTTATTTATGTAGGATATTTTAAGCAAATTGTTCTGGAAAACAGTCTAAACTACCCAAATTCTGAGGAAAGTGCTTAGTTATGCAGCTCCTGCGTGACGGACTTTTTTACTGGTGATTCTGCATCGAAAAATAGTCGACATGTGTCCGAGCGTTCCGTCCAATGAGCCTTAGGAGCCGAGAAATAAAATAAAATAGGTTGAAAGTGCTTTATTTTTTATATCGAGTTTAGAAAATGATATCGACATGATTCTTTCACCAATTCATTTCTTTCATAGAGTAAATTAAAGGAAAAATATAATCGTTAAACAATAATTGATATTTCGTCAAATAAAATCAAAAATATGATCACGTTTTCAAGTAAACAAGTATTATACCTTTTTTTATGCCTAAACTAATAGCAGGTATAAAATCAGCACCCCAAAAAACCCTAATGTGGTGAATATCATTGAAAAAAAAATAATGATTTTCCCAGTCTGGAAGAGACTAAAATTTTGTAAGCGAAAAAGTAACGTGACGTTTTGAAATACAATATCTCCCTTTGACATGATCCGATTTCTACGTCATTGAAATCTTTCAAAAGACGAAAGACTCCTCTTTCTAACCATATAAACGACTATTGTATTATTTAAAAAGGTACATGCGCAAAACTGTTCCCAAAATAAAAATAAAACGTAAACGTTTTTGCATATAACGTCGATCCCAGAACACGTAGAAACACGTCGATTCGAAGGAAATGTGTCACATAAGGACCTTTATCGACCATCCAAGTTCAAAAATGTTTATATAATGGATAACTTTTTAAACGTAGGTATATGGAATATTTTGACAGAATAATTTTACTTCTATAGAGTCGAGTATGTAAAACAATTTTTGATTTAAAAACGGATGTCATATTCGTTTTTAGCACATTGAAAAACCCCTAAATTCAAATTTTGGGAATATTACAAAAATTAAAAAAAATGTATGTATGGCCATATTTAAAAGAATATTTACCCGATTCAAACCAAACTTGGATGTTCGATGAAGGCTTTAATGTGACACATTTCCTTCGAATCGACGTGTTTCTACGTGTTCTGGGCTCGACGTTATATGCAAAAACGTTTACATTTTATTTTTTATTTTAGGAACCGTTTTTTGCATTTACCTTTTGAAATAATACAATAGTCATTTATATGGTTAGAAAGAGGAGTCTTTTTTCTTTTGAAAGATTTCAATGACGTAAATATCGGATCATGTTAAAGGGAGATATTGAATTTCAAAACGTCACACAGTCAATTCATTTTCTTTGATTATATACTCTGAAAAATGGGTCATATATGATTTCAGTAATGAGTTTTAAGGCAATAATAGGATTCTGGGGTGTCCCGTGGTCTAGTGGATAGCGCCTTAGATATATAAGCGGGGGATGGTGGCTTCGATTCCCACCTGCTGCAGGAATTCTCTCATCCCACGGCTCGTTGGGAAATTTCCTCGCTACACCTTAGATGTCGGTGCTAATGGCCTAGACGTCGAACCGCCGTAAAAAAAGAAAAAAATAATAGGATTCTATTGTTTTAAATAATTTATAATTGTTAGGTATAATACGTATAATTTTATAAATTTTCTATCAATGATATCAGATGACACACACACACATGCAGACACGCCTACACACACCCACCCGCCCACGCGCATGCACGCACAATTCCACACACCACTTCCTTGAAATCACTCAGAAAGTAATGCCAATTTTGAATAAGCATCCTTGTATTTATTTGCACGGGTTGGGAGCTAGCTTTTTTTTTACACATCCTTCAATATATCACCAGCTTGAGGATTACCTCCAGAATTGCATTTGTTTAGCATACAGCAATTCCATTGCCGTCAGTCTTCTTCTTATTTGGCGCTACAACCCTAGGCGGGTCTTGGCCTCCTCTATGAGCTTCCGCCAACCATCTCTATCTGCTGCCGCCGCCTTCCAGTTCGGTGCATTGAGAAGGACCCTAGCATCAGCTGCCACACTGTCCTCCCATCTCAGCCTGGGTCTCCCTCTCCTCCTAGTTCGTTCCATCCTGGCTTCAAGGACCTTCCCTGGTATCTCTCCTTCCCCCATTCGTATGACGTGCCCAGCCCAACCTAACCGTCCAAGCTTTATGAAGTTAACAACATTTAAATCGTTATATAAACTATAAAGCTCTCGGTTTTTACGTCTCCTCCAAATTTGACCTTCCTTCACGGGGCCGTAAATGCGTCTTAAGATTTTTCTTTCAAAAATCAGCAGATCATTCTCATCGGCCTTGGTCATGGTCCATGCTTGCGAGGCGTAGGTCAGTACGGGTCTAATCAGGGTCTTGTACAACCTGATCTTTGTCTGCCTTGTGAGTAATCGGCTCCTTATTTGCTTTATTAGGCCAAAATAGCAACGATTGGCCGACGTTATCCTCCTGCTTATCTCTTTGGGCATCTTATTGGTGGATGTTACAAGAGATCCAAGGTAGGTGAATTCCTGCACTCTTTCAAATTTGTAGGGGCCTATTTCGATAAAGGTTTCGCCTTGATGCGTGCCATCTGCCCTCACCACCATATATTTTGTTTTGGCCTCATTCACCTCGAGGCCGAGAAGCGAAGCTGCTCTCTGGAGTGCTATAAAGGCATTCTTTAATTCACTTTTCGATCTAGCTACAACATCAACATCATCCGCAAAGCCCAAGAGCTGGACGCTTCGATCGATAATTGTTGATGTTGTCTGTATTCCTGAGTCTCGTATTACTTTTTCAAGCCCCAAAATGAACAGAAGACAAGCCAACCCATCACCCTGTCGCAGACCCCTATCAGCACGAAACTCACTAGAGCACTCTCCTTGTATCCTAACGACATTTCTTGTCTCTTGCATGGTCATCTTAACAAGGCGAATAAGCTTTCTAGGTATGCCAAAAGCCTCTAGTGTGTCATATATCTTCTGGCGATTAATACTATCATAGGCATTCTTAAAGTCTACGAAAAGGTGATAGGTTGTCATGTTATATTCTATTCCTCTTTCCATGAGAATCCTCAGAGCAAAGATCTGATCTACTGTCGATTTGCCTCTCCTAAAGCCAGTCTGGTATTTTCCTACAACTTGTTCAGCATGAGGGTACAGTCGGTTATAGAGGATTCCAGATAGAATTTTATACGCGGAGGGTAGAAGAGATATACCTCTGTAATTCTTACATTCCAGCCGATCACCCTTCTTAAAGATTGGGCAAATTACTGCTTTTGTCCATTCTATAGGCATGGTTTCATGCGTCCAAATCTGGACAATCAGATTATGAAGAGTTTTGTGCAAATCCTCTCCTCCATATTTAAATAGTTCTATAGATATGCCATCTATTCCTGGACTCTTATTATTCTTCATCCTATTGATGATCTCCAGAACTTCTTCAAAATCCGGAGGGGGTTCCGTCTCATCTTTCTCATCATAGTTGACACTCTGATGATCTCCCAGCATAACATCCCCTCCAGCGCCTGTATTCGTAGAGTTATTAAGTAGCCCATCAAAGTGACGCACCCATCTCTGGAGGATTTCCTCTTATTTGGTGAGTAATATGCCATCTTCACTCTTGCAGAGAATAGAGGTTGGTTTAAAATCAGCTCTTTCCTGATTTACTCTGCGATAGAAAAGTCTATTATCCTTTGCCTGCCATAGCTCCTCAATTTCCTCTAGCTTTTTCCTCTCCCAGGCTTTCTTCTTTCTTTTAAGGGTTCTCTTTTCCTCCCGGCGCAGACTTTTATATTGTTCTGAAGATAGCCTGGTGTATCTTCTTTGCACCATCGATTTGTAGGCTTTGTTCTTCGCATCCGTAGCTAACTGGAACTCTGTATCAAACCACTCATTCCTGGTAGTTCCGACTTCCCTCCCCAATTCCTCTTCCGCAGCCTTTTTAGTTGCTTCTGCCAGAATTCTCCATTCTTCTTCTTCATTGCACCTGTCTCTTCCTAAGTTGCGCATCTGGAGGCTGAACTTTTCCTCATATCTTTGACGAGTTTCCGGATCCTTTAGCTTATTTACATTAATGCTCTTGCTAGCTTTCTTCCTTACTGTGCGGCTATTGGAGATCCTTGCTCGTATTTTGGAGATCACCAAATAATGATCTGAATCCATATTGGCTCCACGAAAGGTTCTGGTGCTAATGAGGTTGGATTTATGGCGAGACGATATTAATAGATGGTCAATTTGGTTAAACGTTCTGCCATCTGGAGCTCTCCAGGTACTTTTATATATCCAACACACACTCACCTACACATACACCACTTCCGTGAAATCACTCAGAAACTAATGTTAATTTTGAATAAGCATTCTTGTATTTATTTGCACGGGATGGTAGCTAGTTATATCACAAGCTTGAGCATTACCTTCAGATGGTTATTGCCTTTGTGTAGAATACACACATTACATTGCCGTCAGTAGTAGTATGTAACTTTTTACTTTTACTGTCTTCGAATCCGCTCACTGGATTCTTCGAATCTATAAAATGGCCACCCATGTCTCAATTTTGCCCTTGGGAACAATAATGTGCCTTGAAGCTTCCATTTTTATTTAAACTATGATTTGAAACGAGTAAATGCGAGGCAAAAATGAGACGTGGGTGTCATTTTTGCCCTTGATAACAATAATGTACCCTGAAGCCACAATTCATTTTTTTTCGTACAAAATTATCTTCTTTTTTATGTAGTGCTTATCCATTTTTATTTGAAACGTGAAAATATATGTTTGAGGAAGACCACGACTTAGATGGGCTGATGCAGTAGCTGCTGATTCGAGGTGTCTTCTTAATACCCCTGAAGGCTGTCTTCTTAACTGGAAGGCGGCGGCATCTGATCGAGCTGGATGGCGGAAGCTCTTGGAGGAGGCCAAGACCCAACTCGGGTTGTAGCGCCATTAAAGAAGAAGAAGAAGGAAAATATATGTTTGAGGAAGATGGGCTGATGCAGTAGCTGCTGATTCGAGGTGTCTTCTTAATACCCCTGAAGGCTGTCTTCTTAACTGGAAGGCGGCGGCACGTGATCGAGCTGGATGGCGGAAGCTCTTGGAGGAGGCCAAGACCCAACTCGGGTTGTAGCGCCATTAAAGAAGAAGAAGAAGGAAAATATATGTTTGATTTATTTGACGAAATATCAATTATTGTTTAACGATTCTATTTTTCCTTTAATTTACTCTATGAAACAAATGAATTGGTGAAAGAATCATGTCGATATCATTTTCTAAAATCGATATAAAAAATAAAGCACTTTCAACATATTTTATTGTATTTCTCGGCTCCTAAGGCGCATTCGACGGAACGCTCGGACACGTGTTGACTATTTCTCGATGCAGAATCACCAGGAAAAAAATGGTCCAGATCGGTGACCCCACCGCTGTATACTCCCCTTGTAAGATAAAAAAAATGATATATTTATTTAAAACTAGTTTAATTAACGTCTTAAAAATCATTCAAAAAACTCCATTTTAAATATTTCTATTGTGAACCTTTCAGAAAACAGTTTCTGCTAGTTGAAGCATTTTTTTTTTTTTTTCAAGTTATCATCATGTGTTTTATCTCTCATCGTATAATAGTTGTGGGGCTCGGTTATAGAGCACTGGACTATGTTGGAGGACCTGAGTTAAAATCCCGAGCAAGCACTAAAGATTTTTATCTTCTAGTGTCTTCGTTCATGGGCTGGATTCGGCCTTCCTGACCGCCCCTAGGACCTTTTATCTTATGACCCTAGCAGTCGAAGCAGCAAAGGGGAAAATCAGGCAGCCAGAGCATAATACTGACCACACTATCTCCGTAATGTGCCATGCAGTCAGGAATCAGATACCTCTATAGTATCTGCCCCTCGTGGCCTTTTACGGGACTGATTTTTTTTCGTATAATATTTGACATATATTGGTATTTGAAAATGTCAACGAAATTAATTGTACATAAATTCCCCCAAGATATATAAAAATGTTGAAAGAAGTGGGGTTAAAAACTTAAGTTAAAAGTTATCCTTCCTGCACATGGCGTTCATGGAGATATTTAGGAGTATCCTTGGGGCGAATACCAATGAACTCTGTGCAAAGTAAACGAGATCCCGGATTTCCTCTATGATTTGCATATTTGAGACTTTCAAACCCGGATATGGGTTTTAGAAATTTTCATAAGTTAGGACACCAGTTTGCCACTGGTAACTATGTCTTTAATTTTCTTTATCCAGTATGTTATACATTATATCCATTTTATTATAGGGCTCTTTTAGCGCGTTCCCTCCCTCCCTCCATAGGGAGGAACCCCGCTTACAAGGTTGACCTCATGACGCAATCCGGAAGTGCCGACTAGAAAAATTTACGTTTCAGAACCCCCAGAGAACGAAAATAACGGTGGTTCAAATTTGTGTATATATATATATATATATATATATATTAGTCTGTTTGCGCTTTATCTCAGTGAATAATGGTCCGATTTTGATGACATTTGGTATAAAAATCTTTCGTCTAATTTGAAAGGTCAAGTTCGTTAACCAACAGAATCCGTCCACCGGAACATGGTTTTTGCAGCGAAATTCGCGCGAACAAAATCGTTGCGCTTACATCATATGCTTGTAAGTACTCGTTTTATAGGCTTATTGGCCTAGGAAAACGATTGAAACCATTTTTAAGGCGATAGCTTTCGATAAAAGTGGAAAAATAGATGTTCAATCTAGTTTTTGGTTTGGGTAATTAGAATCATGGGATTCAGTTAAAATATTTTCTGCATGTTTGAAATTCATATAAACAATAATGCTTAAATTTTGGTTACGTTTGGAGTTGAGGAAGGATTACAATAAAATATTTTATTAATAGACATGAAAAGTTTTGTGATATTCGTATATGTTCCTTAATATACGGAAAGCAGTCGAGAACTCGTGTTAAGTGCAATGTAACCATTCAAAAGCTTACTAAATTTTCTATAAAAAAAGATTTTAAGCAAATTTTGATGGGACGATGTCAATCGGAGAAATAAGTGCTTGACACTTCGAAAGTGTTAGTTTTGTTCTTTTATTCGGGGTTTTGTCACTGTTTACCACACTTTTTAATTTTTTTAAGTATATTGACCATATATATATATATATATATATATATATATATATATATATATATATATAAACATATATTTACATACACAAATTTTTATATAAATTTGAATGACCGGTATTTCTATGATGTATGCACCCTGATATTATTTATGGTTTCCGATTCCATAATTGGGTCGACGTCAGATGTGGGGTTCTTATCTATAGGATGGAAAGGAATTTGCTAAAATCCAATAAAAACTAACATTTTGAAGTAGAGATCATGAAATTTATATTTTGCCTCTACGACAAAAATACGAAATATCTATAGGTCCAACAGGTTCCTCTATTATATTGCTTGTATCAAAGTTCAAGGAGTATTTCCAATATGTTCTTCTTTCACATTTCACCCTTGATTTCGAAGAGTCCTCCAACCCATAATCAGAGCAAAAAGTGTGGGATGGATGGGGCCTCGCGTGAAAGTAAATAATGTGTTCAGAATGGCTTCTTCGCTCTAGAGCACATTTACTGGTTTTGACTTAGAAATCAGAATAAATTAGCCTCGAATACTTTTTTTTTCTAAAACAATGAGGTACCATTCTAAATCTTATTAAATAACGCAACTTTTGATGTGGAGGAAAACCTCTAATTCTACAAATAGCTGATTAAGAAAAGATTGAATAATTTAAGAAAACAGTAATATCAATAGTTCACATATCGCACTGGTATTTCTAAAGTGACACAACTCAAAAATCGGTTTTATTCACACCGTCATAGTTATGACTATGAAAGACATGAACAATATCTCTTTATCAACCATCAAAACTGTATGTACATAGCTTCAGGGCTTGTACACCAGAGGGCACTTGTGTCACTCTTCCTATCTTAATGCTATTCCCCTACATAGGCAAGAGTGTCACATTTTCAGTTGAGTTTTATTTTGAGTTGCGTCACTTTAGAAATATTAGTGCGATATATTCGGCTTTTATTGTAGCTTTTAATTTACATGGCAATATTTCAATAACGGGTGTTTCTTTGGGAAATTTAATCTAGATTCTATAAAGGTGGTCATGATTTACGATATATTAACCAGACATCCGGAAAACACAGTTTTCCATAAAGAAAACCATAAGTTTTGAAAATAGACAAATGTTTGAATAGCTGTGCTACATGTTGAGATAGGACACTCATTTCTGCGCCCCTGAACTACAAATGAGGTGTAGAATAAACCGCTAAAGTTATGATACCTCAATGCGGGACACCCTGAATATCTAGACATAACCACAAGTCCTATTTCTATCGCCGTATCACACCGAATTCAGTTAACGTCAACAATTCCATAGAGAAATGTTTTCCATTTCAACGCTAATAATTAATAAAGCCCAGCTCGGAGCGGACAGATCCCAATGGAGGGCAGTTTTCATTTTTTGTCATTTTTCCATTCAATTTTTTTTTTGTTTTTGTATTCGGGGGAAAACGGATGAGAGAGGAAATGATTTTTCAGCAAATTTATCGCCGATGGGAGGGCTAATTTTTATGGGCGTCAGAGAGAGCGGACAATAGGCTTTGCTCTTCTTACATTGTGTGTTGACAGCGGGACCATTCACCTGTCATCCCGTCGTCCCTGTCCACGGGGCACGTCATAAAAACAAATTGAACACTACTTACGGCTCTCCGCTAGTATACACCGATAATAGCTCGAGCCGTGTCATATTTTTTTTCACGGTATAGGGGGAGTCCGGGATACATAAGGGCCCCCACTGGGCGCTGTCACCGCCACAAAGACCCCCCTCCCCCACTCTCACACTCCGGCAGGGCGTTTAATGTAAAACCGAAAATGAAATATTGAGATAAAAATGGCCAGAATGGAAGGCCATAAATTCTTGGCGGGGTGGGACTGAAGGAATGGTCTTATGCACGGTCAGCCTTGGGGGTAAAAACCAGAAGCGGTCTCGGGTTTATGCTGACCACCACCCGATATAAGGATAAAATAAATAAAAACCCTAAACCCCGATCCCGAGACTGTCCTCCACAGATGCAACTAAAATATATCTACATCTGCAATTTTTTATCGGTTCTTTTAAACATTTTCCTTTCATACATTCTTGCGTAATTTTAAACATATAATCCCTTATGATGATAATTGTTAGAAATACAAACTCATTACATATTTACCATTATAAATATTATTTAACATATCAGGCTGTACCGTATGAAATGTCAGTTTTGTTTACTTTGCGATTTAATCCTTTCCCTTTTTTATTTCATTATTTACAAACATCATTGTTATTCATATAGAATTAAAGCTCTTTTATTCCTATTATTTAATCAGTAACTTGCGTACTGTGTTGTGAGAACGATCCTCTGAGAAAAAAATAAAACATAAATTATGACTTCAACGGAAATCCGTATTATTTTTCGTTATGAATTTAAGCTCGGTTATAGCGCTGCTGAGGCGTGTATGAACATTAACACGGCGTTCGGAGAGGGACCGGTGAATGAACGAACTGTTTACCGGTGGGTTTCCAAGTTTCGAAGTGGAAATATTGACCTTGACAACGAGGAACGAGGAAGGCCAGAAACCAAGCTTGACAATGACCACCTGAAAGAAAGGGTTGAAGCTTGTCCCTCAAAAAGCACTAGGGAATATGCCAAAGAACTCGGAGTAGGAGCCACGACAGTTTCAAGACATTTGAAGGAAATCGGCAAGTCCAAAACTGACATTTCATACGGTACAGCCTGATATTATAAGAGAATGAATGAATCTTTTTAGCGCGGTTCCTCCCTCCCTTCATAGGGAGGAACCCCGCTTATAAGGTTTTAGCGCGGTTCCTCCCTCCCTTCATAGGGATCCTCCCGTTTTTATGGCTTTCCAAATGCCTCTGAGCGGAGGCCTTTCTGGCCGACTTATGGGTTGGCCGACCCATACAGGTAAGATGGTAAATCAAGACCTTTCAAGACTGGTGGAACCAAAATAATAACTGATTCTATTTTAATCTTTCCAAATTAGACTAGGGATAAGGACGGAACCGCGCTAAGATGATGCAGTTCCTGCGAGTCGGACTTTTTTATTTTAGAAGTAGGGAATAGATGTTCATGAAAAATAAAATTCAAAATATGTACATATATATTTAACTATTTATAATGAAATATGTACTAAAAAATTGAAAATATGTAGTAAAAAAATACCAAACGCACTATATAATATTCAAAAGAAAAGCATAAATAACTAGTAAGAACTCTGTTAAGATATATGGAAAGAACAAAATGACTAAAACTCTATAACATATGAAAAAATACAGCATAAATACAAATTAGGAACTCATTTCATAACGCGAAAAAAGAGCTTGAAAATTTCCACAGATTAACATTATTTTGGAAATTTTGTTGCAACAAAATGTATTTTTAAATTGTCTAGCGTACTCGCTTCAGCGGTACATATACTAAAATTGGAACGATACAGAGAAGATTAGCATGGGCCCTGCGCAACCGCCATTGGCCACGAGACAACTTATTGCAAGAAATTGTGTAAATATTGTAAATAGTGTACATAGTTCAACCAATTTTATTGGGAGTAGCAGTAATGTCTGCCTTCTCCCCTCATCTCATCCAGTGTGTTGCCATTGTAAGTTCAAATTTACTTATTGTACATATTTGTACAGATTGTAAATATCAATAAAGGAGATATAGAAATAGAAAAAAAAAAAAAAAAAAAAAAAAATTGTCTAGCGTAAAATGACGCCGTTCTGATCTCGCCGTTCTATACAGTGGTGGGGTCACGATAATTACGATTTAAGATTCAGAAAAAAATATGTAAATACGGTAATGTAAGGCCCCGTTTTCCCTTTGTCATTATTAAGTGAATAAGGATGAGAGAAAAGGTTGGCTGTCCATTTCTAGAGATGTGAGAACTACGAATCCGCAAACGTTGCGTCTGGGTTGTTGGAACCGCACGTGGCTGATTCGTAAGATTCCCGGAAGATTTAAGACCTGACAAGAGTTTCTCGTCCAGCCACCTGCTAAAGCAGGAGTGGGGCAAAAAGGGTATAAAGAGCTGGCTTACCTCCGATGGGGCAGAGTCCACGCCCGTTCCTGAGGTCTTGGCCGCGATGGCGATGAGAGGTAAGTCAGTTCCAAAATATGCTCCAACCTCCCCAAATGATATGTGATTACTCTTATCTAGCGGTTTCTCTCTCACTCAACCTTTTCTCTCGTCTTAGCGATGTTTTATGATATTTATGTTTGTATGCTCTGTGTAAATTATAGTTTTGAAAGGAATTTCCGCTTCTCTAAATTATTTCCCCATTATCTATTCCTTTAAATCCCGTCCTTGCTAATCGGCCCCTTACAATTGGTGTCAGGTGTCCGGGTATTATTTAAATGGCCAGCTGCAAGCGGGCATTAGATAAGAACCCTGCTCTCGAGATAGGCCGGCGGCTGTAGTGCTGACGCTGATAGGATAATTCCTCGAACTGATATCTCGGCGCTGTGTAGTTGTTCTTCCAATTTCATCACATTTCCTGGTTTAATGACCGCCAAATTTGGACATTCGGTGGTAGGCCCTATTAGAGAGTAAAGTAATCCCTATTCATAACCGTAACGTGTTGGGGTTCATTGGAAACGTTGAAAATAGAGCTATACGATGGTGGTAACGGAACAGCAGTTTGCCGATATAAAAACGATACTGGATCAGGCGTTGGCTGCAAATGAGCAGTTCAGGGAAGAATTCGAGAGGACAAGGCATGAGAGTAAGCAAGGAAAGAGGGATCTTTCTCTTCAGGGAATGGTCGGTCCTTGGTCCGGTGACGATTCTGGGGTCCCAATCCAAGAATATCTCAATGGATTGGAGTTAGTGGCATCTAGTGGAAACTGGGAAGATCGTGATAAATCCCTTGTGTTAAGGATGAGACTAAAAGGAATGGCTGCTAAATTTTTAGCCAGCAGATCGGATCTCAAGGGGCCCAATGTAAAATATTCCACCATTTGCGATGCACTTCTAGACCGCTTTAAAGCGACTATGCAACCTGAGCAGTTTCTCCTTCAGCTTAGTTCAATGAAACAAGACTGCGGTGAGGATGTGAGAATGTTCGGAGATCGTTGTCGGGAGATGGGCGAAAGAGCTTTCTCAGGCGAGGGATCGAAAGATGAAGTTATAGGGGCTCGCAAACAACTGGATAAAGTCGTCCTTACATCGTACTTAGATGGGCTTGGAGGAGAGATTGGGAGGTGGACGAGACTTGCGTTCCCAAAGGATTTACAAACCGCGATCGAGAAGGCTAGAGCCGTTGAAACGGAGTTAGGGGGACACGAAAAGGGAATATTTACGATGGAGATGAGTCCCAAGGATAACGATATTCCCAGTCGCGAGGAAGTTGGACCAATAGTCATTGAAAGGGGTAATACTGGTGGCTGTTATCGCTGTGGGGATACGAATCATTGGGCCAGGGGATGTCGACAAACAGAGAGGGTTAGTGATATTTCTCCCAAAAATAGTACGAAATGTTATAGGTGCGGTCGTCCTGGGCATATCGATCGCCAATGTTTTTCTAAACCCCTCGTAAAAGGAACTTCACCTAAGAAGGCCCCAAACGCAAACAACTGGGAGGGCCCCGGCCCTAAGTCGGCAACAAGGGGATCGCGCTACGAAATACTAGGCATAGGTGGGGGAGGTGAGAAAGGGTTAAAGGTGAGCACCTGGATAAATGGGCGGATTCATAGGATGATAGTAGACACTGGTGCTGAAGTTACTCTAATCAGGTCTCCTGCCTCAGGGTCCAAATTAAGACCCGCGACTAGTAAGATTAGGGGGGTAACTGGTGTGGTAATCCCGGTACGCGGTATTCAAACGGTGAATATCGAAGTTAAGGGCCATCGACTGTCCCACGACGTCATAGTGGCTGACGTCTGCTTAGAAGGAGATGGACTATTAGGCTTAGACTTACTAGGGAAATTAGACGCCCATATAGACCTACGTTCGGGATTGTTAGTCACGGGAGCATCGCCTAAAATTGAATCTCTACCTTCCGTTGGTTCGATAACAAAGAGGGATGAGTTAAAAATGTCTGCGAACCGAGAGTGGGTACGTTTCATGAGTAGGACGGCGAGAGAACTAGAAGGCAAGTTTTCAGGTCATATTTTATCCCTTCCAACTAGCGTGAATATAGGAGCTAAGCCGATAGTCAAGGAGGAATCAAGACACACGGGGAAGAAGGATAACAAAACCAGCTCAGCGCGTCTTTCGCGAGCGGAAACGCTTCCGGCCTTCAGTGAATCTCTATTAGAGATTTCCGTACCAGGGAAACTAGACCAGAAAGCTGTCATAATTGAGCCGTCAAGAGCACTTCCCAATGGGGTTGTAGGAGGGAGATGCATTAACACTCCTCGGGACGGCCGTTCGTGGATGCAGTTCGTCAATTTGACCGCTTCGGCTGTGACATTGCCACGGCTTCTAGTGGTAGGTCTGGTAGAGAGAGATTGGGCGGAAGACGGTGGATCTTGTTCGGAGAGGGAACGCGAGGATGGCTCTAAAAATCCTGTTGGTTTCGCCTCGATCGTTGGCGAGAAATTGGGCCATTTAAGTGGTGGGGAAAGGAGGGATATGGAGTCCTTGTTGTCCAGATATTCAGACATTTTTTGTGAACCGGGTCCCGAAGGTTGCTCCCTGCCTGTTCAGCACCATATTGAAACTGGAGATGCCAGACCTGTGGTGAAACGCCCGTATCGTGTGCCTTTCAGTGAACGGGAGGAAATGGAACGGCAGGTTCAGACGTTGCTTGAACGAGGCGTCATTACGCCGTCTAAAAGTCCTTGGCAAGCACCTGTAATTCTAGTCAAGAAAATATCCCCAACAGGTGACTTAAAGTATCGATTCTGCACAGATTTCCGTGGCCTCAATGCAGTTACTAAGGTCGATACTTACCCGCTTCCGTTGATACAGGAAACCTTAGAACAATTGGGGAGTAGCCAAATCTTTTCCACAATTGATCTTTCGAGTGGGTACCACCAAATACCGATAGCACCCCAGGATCAGGCAAAAACGGCCTTCACGACTGTAAACGGACACTATGAGTACAAAAAAATGGCTTTCGGCCTTGCGGGGGCACCTGCCACGTTCCAACGGGTCATGGACCAACTTCTTGGCCGACTGAAGGGCACCGGATGTTTCGTTTACCTCGATGATGTGGTGGTTTATAGCTCATCACTGAGGGAACACATGCTCCGGTTAGAGGAGTTGTTCGACATATTCAGAGGCGCTAATCTAAAAGTGAACTTGAACAAGTGCGCTTTTGCGGCGTCGGAAGTGACCTATCTGGGACACATAGTTACAGCCGAGGGAGTGAAACCAGATCCTAGAAAATTAGAGGCGATCAAGTCTTTTCCAGCCCCCAGAAATGTGAAGGAGTTGCGAAGTTTTCTAGGGTTGGCAAGCTATTACCGTAAATTCATAAAAGGCTTTGCGGATCTTTCAAGACCGCTGACAGAATTAACTGGCTCACGAGTACGATTCCAGTGGGGCGACAAGCAACGGAAGGCTTTTGAATCGCTAAGAGAAATCCTAAGTTCGGACTCAGTCTTGTGCTATCCGAATTTCAGCGAGCCATTTATATTGTCCACCGACGCATCAGGAGTAGCTCTGGGTGCCATTCTGTCCCAGTACAGAGATGGCGGCGAGAGACCTGTTTGCTACGCTAGTAGGCAGTTGAAGGGTCCAGAACTCAACTACTCGGCAACAGAACGAGAACTGCTAGCGGTGGTTTGGGCAACAAAGCTGTTCCGTTGTTATTTACTAGGGCGAAGGTTTAAACTTGTCACTGACCACTCTGCCTTGAGGTGGATGCTAAGCCTTCGAGACCCGTCTTCACGGCTGACCAGGTGGGCCCTTCGGTTAGAGGAGTTCGACTATGAAGTCGAACATCGCCCGGGGAAGAAACATTCTAACGCTGATGCTTTAAGCCGTACAATAGCTGTAGTCACGGGAAATAGGCAGAAAATAACCCGAGGTAAATTGAAGGATGCTCAAAAGGAGGATATGTGGTGTCAAAGAGCCATCAAGAGAGGCACTGTTCATGTACAAACAGATGCCGATGGCCTGCTATATTGGGCCGATGGGGCAACGGATGAGTCGGAATGGAGGCTTATGGTGCCTGAGGGTCTACGAAAAACAATCGTTGAAGAAAATCACTCGAAACCATGGGCTGGGCACCCAGGGGCTGATCGTACTCTCGCGGTAATCAAAAGCTCATATTATTGGCCGGGCATGGCGGCGGATGTTAAGTCCTTTGTGGAACGGTGTCACGCGTGCGCTAGCAGAAAAAGTCCTGTATCTCAAAAGGTCCCCCTGGAAGCTCCCTATATGGCCACAGGGCCTTTCGAGCAGGTATCGCTAGACATATTTGGGCCTTTGCCGACTTCCAAAAGGGGCCATCGTTACCTTTTGACCGTAATTGACAATTTTACACGGTATGCGGAGGGAATACCACTGAAGGGGCAAACAGCTGAAGAAACGGCCGTAGCACTCGTCGAGAATATTATCACTCGACATGGGGTCCCTAGGAGGTTGTTAACAGACCAGGGAAGAAATTTCGTTTCTCGACTGTTTGCTCAAGTTTGTAGAGCTCTGGGGATTAGGAAATTACAAACTACCGCCTACCATCCGGAATGTAACGGAATGGTAGAGAGGTTACATCGAACTCTTACCGATTCGATATCCCAATATGTGCGAAGAGACGGTCGTGACTGGGATAAGTGGGTCCCATATGCTCTCATGGCATATCGAGCAATACCTCATTCGTCGACAGGATACTCCCCAAACTACCTCATGCTTGGGCGAGAATTGGTAACTCCGTTTGATTGCTGGGTAGGTCCAACCAATGACGGATCGGAATCAGCGGACCATGTCGAAAAGTTAGGGCATCGGCTGAAAGAAGCCTATAAGGACGCTTTGAGTCGTGCCGAAAAGGCCTGGGCAATGAGGACCCATTATTGTAATGCCCGGCGTAAGGAGCGACGCCTAGAGGTGGGGGATTGGGTCTATCTCCATTGTCCAGCCGTAAAGCCTGGGAATTGTCCAAAATTCCACTGTCCCTGGACAGGCCCACACAAAGTAGAAAGGGTTCATTCGCGAGTGAACTATGAGATCCGACTGGCCACTGGATCTCTGAATGTAGTTCATATAAATAGGCTAAAACGGGCCCCGGGGGGAGGAGGGGATTCGCACCCTAAGGTTATGACGAAGGCAGGTGGGGCAACCCGGGAAGTGGAAGGGTCGGAAGATGAGGTCATGGAGCCGGAATGGGAAATTAACCCAGGGTGTTGTTATGGCTCAGAAGACGACTCTTGTGAGGACCAAGATGAAATTGAAACGCAGAGTGAGATTCACAGACACTGTCCGGTTGCTGCGGGAAGATCGCCAGAATGTAATGACCCTGCCTGCCCTCTGGGCGTTAGATCCTCTCCTGAGGAAGAAAACAGGGAAATAACCCAGGATAGTCAAGGGGAGGGAAACGAAGGACGGATTGAGACAGGTGGGACTTCCGGGGAAAGTTCCAGTGGTTCAGATAGCGAGAGCCAAGCTCAGCAAAAGGGGAAACCTGATGCTACTTGGACACCAAAGGGAAGACCCTTAACCCTGCCTCATAGGTCCCCATACGCGCTTAGGAAAAGAGCTAAATCGCCAGTAAACGACTCCTAAACATCTACTTACCGGGCTGTCATCGCGGGTGAACCTAGAGTTCTGACTATTGGCAGGAAAATGTGAGCTATATTAAAACGTCGTGGGTTACGCGCCTTGGCAGGGTGGTTTGTTAACTTTCAAGAATATTTTCGAAAATGAAGCAAGAATCCAAACTTATCTCTCACACATCACAAACCCTTGTCCACAGTTCCCTGTACCTTTCCTCGTCCTATCAAATCCCAGAAAACAGGGTAACGGAATTCCTATAAATAATCCAAAAATTACACAACAGAGGCACTTCGATGAATGAAAAGTTGATTAGAGAGATGCTAGGTCCAAGAGAGTTGACTCTGATTTTGGGGAAGGCGAGAAAGGCTCTGCCAATTGGACTGACACTCCTCTCGGAGGGAAGCCGACGTCATGATCAACATGTAACCAAATTTCAGAAGTAGATGTCATTGCCACTAATACTGGAGTAGTAGCATTAGTAGAATTGGACAATTCCAGATCAGAAGATGATGCTTCATCGAATTCTGGTCCTGCCTTTTAAGGAGAATAAGGCAGAAAGGATGGTGTCAGCTCAGCCGGAGAGGGGCGTTCTTCTGGAAGAGTCGAAACGAGGAAGCCTACGTAACCCTTCGGTATCAGGATACAGCCTGATGTGGACCTAAGATACCGTGGATCTGTCCTGCCGAGTTCACGTTCTTTTACAGAGAAACACCTTCCAGTATAGCCTCATCATTTCGCCAGAAGAAGAATACGTCGAAAGAATGGTGCCAGTGGACTTTGGTGAATCTTGGATCTTCGACCGCAAGGAGCTATGGTGGTACACCATGCCTAAGACAACTCGCCTCCTTCTTCAATGCAGCGGGAGTGTTCAGCAGGAATCGGAATCCATCGACCGGCGGAAAGTGTCGTGACAGTGATAACAGAGCGGGTATAGACCGCTCCTAAATAGTGTAGTGATTGTAAAAATAGAGCTTTAGTGTAGTTAGAGATTAATAATAAGTTAAGTACGGGTAGTGTTGAAGGTAAAGTAATGTTCCAAGGGAAACATGACTTTGAAAAATCGGGGGGTGATGTAAGGCCCCGTTTTCCCTTTGTCATTATTAAGTGAATAAGGATGAGAGAAAAGGTTGGCTGTCCATTTCTAGAGATGTGAGAACTACGAATCCGCAAACGTTGCGTCTGGGTTGTTGGAACTGCACGTGGCTGATTCGTAAGATTCCCGGAAGATTTAAGACCTGACAAGAGTTTCTCGTCCAGCCACCTGCTAAAGCAGGAGTGGGGCAAAAAGGGTATAAAGAGCTGGCTTACCTCCGATGGGGCAGAGTCCACGCCCGTTCCTGAGGTCTTGGCCGCGATGGCGATGAGAGGTAAGTCAGTTCCAAAATATGCTCCAACCTCCCCAAATGATATGTGATTACTCTTATCTAGCGGTTTCTCTCTCACTCAACCTTTTCTCTCGTCTTAGCGATGTTTTATGATATTTATGTTTGTATGCTCTGTGTAAATTATAGTTTTGAAAGGAATTTCCGCTTCTCTAAATTATTTCCCCATTATCTATTCCTTTAAATCCCGTCCTTGCTAATCGGCCCCTTACAGTAACATCCGTTCCCTATTAATCTGCCTTTAATGTAACAAAAATATTTACTTGTCACCACTGTAATTCTTAAACCCTTTCAGAAGAGTAGAAAGTGGTGGGGTCACCGATCAGGCCCATTTTTTTCTGGTGATTCTACATTGAAAAATAGTCGACACGTGTCCAAGCGTTTCGTCTAATGCGCCTTAGGAGCTGAGAAATGAAATAAAATAGGTTGAAAATTCATTATTTTATATCGCGAATTTGGAAAATTATATCGGCATGATTCTTTCGCTTATTCATTTGTTTGAGAGAGTAGGTTAAAAGAATAATACAATTTTTAAACAATAATTTGTTATATATATTTTTTAAAACGCATCTGCTCCTAGACCATTAGCACTAGGAAACTATGGCTGCCAGCCACCTTTGCTTCTTGCAATTAGAAAAGACACAGTAGACTCAATGAGTAAAGCATTATTTTCTTTCTCGGTTTCCCCATTTATTTTTTTCAATTACAAAATAAAAACAATATTAAAATATGTAGCACAAATATGTATTTATCGCAGAATATGTAAAAATATTTCTCCGATTGACATCGCCTAATCAAAACTTTCATCAGAACCATTTTTGAAGAGCATTAAGTGAGCTTTCTAATGGTCATCTTCCGTTTCCAATGATTCTCAACCATTTTCGAGATATTAAGGAAAGTATACAAAGTTACCAAAACGTTTTATGTCTGTTAATAAAATATTTTATTCTAACCCTTCCTAAACTCCAAACGTAACAAAAATTTCAACATATTAGTTTTAATGAAAGTAGAACATGCAGAAAATGTTTCAACTGAATCCCATGATTCTAAGTACCCAAACCAAAAACGGTATTCAAAAACTATTTTTCCAATTTTCTCGAAAACGGTTAAAGCTATCGCCTTGAAAATGGTTTCATTCGTTTTCCTAGCCCATGAAGCCTATAAAACGAGTACTTACAAGCTTATGAACTCAAAAACGTAAGCGTTACGATTTTTTTTGCGCGAATTTCGCCCCAAACGCCATCTTCCAGTGGGCGGATTCTGCTGGCTAACGAACTTGACCTTTCAAATTAGACGACGGATTTTTGTACCAAATTTCATCACAATCGGACCATTCGTCTTCTATTTAGAGAGCGAACAGACAAATATATATATATATATATATATATATATATATATATATATAAATAAATATATACATATATATATATATATATATACAAATTTGAACCACCGTTATTTTCGGTTTCTAGGGGTTCTGAAACGCAAAATTTTCTAGTCGGCACTTCCGGATTGTTTCATTGTATCAACCTTATAAGCGGGGTTCCTCCCTATGGGGGAGGGAGGAACCGCGCTAATATGGATTTTTGACCAAATAAGTAACATAAAAACCTGTTTAAATGCTCTAAAATCACTTAAAACGTGCTGAATTCCATCAAAAATTACGATTTAAGAATCAGTAAAAAATACAAAACACAATACAAAACCGTCCGTCCTCTATTTATAAGTAATAATTACAATTACAGGGAGTCTTCATGTAATTCACAAAAATGATGATAAATAAAATGAAGTGCAAAATAAACAGTTGCTGCATCCAGCGAAAAAAAAATCAAAAGTTAGTCATATAAAGAAAAAAAATAAAGGAACGACAATAACGGGGTCTCCCGTGCTCTAGTGGCTAGCACCTTAGATTCATAAGCTGGAGATGCTGGGTTCGATTCCCACCGGCGCACAGTGGGAAAAAATCCACTTTTAGGGCGACAAAATTATTTTTTTGTGTTTTTCAATATTTTTGAGGTCACTGAGTTAGGGAAAAATATTTAAAAAAATCGTTGACCCATAGTTTTTAGTATATCCAGCAAACAAATTTTGTAGACACACAAATGTTTTGACATAATAGATAAAAATTGGGAAAACATTTTGTAAATCTATGGAACATTTAAGTAGTACCTTTTTGCATCTATTATTTACATAAACATAATATACATATTTATAAAAAATAATACAAAGGCTATAATTCGAAAATAAATAACAAAAATAGACTTACAACTTGAAGAAAAAAGTAATTGTACTGACTTGTTTTTTTTGTTTTTTTAATAATAACAAATATATACAATTATATTATGCACTAAAAACGAAATATCCATCAATCATCGTCTGATTCAATACTGCTACATCCTTCAGCATTTTCTTTTGACAAGTCAGTATCGTCTGCCTCATTTTCTAATGGCAGCTCTTGAAGTGGATCATGTGGTAAACTACACTTCAATAGGCTAATTACATATACATCGGTAACATGAAATTTAAATAAACACGTATAGTTTCTGTTCAAAAAATTGAAAAGTAATTACAAGAACAAAACTGCAATAAACACTGGGAAAAATGTTCCCTTTCTTAGAGTCCGATTAATATTCCCTTCCGCGCTCGTTCATGATCCAAGAAAGTAAATATTTAGATTTTACCTTAACCCTACTAATACTAGACAGTATTTAGTAAGTGATTTTAAAATATTTTTTTGAATTTTGTCCACCTAAAAGGTGATTTTTGCCCACTGTCTTTCGCCGCGGATTCTTCAGCTTCTATCTGACTGCCTAAACTAAATTTAAATTTGCATTAAAAGGGGGAAGAATCAAGAAAGTCTCAAGACAGTAAAGTAGAAGCTTAAGGCTTATCGAAAAAATATATTTGGAAGTGGAACTTTGTGGAACTTTTTTTTAAACCTTACTCAAACTTGAGTAATCAACAAAATATGAACAATCTAGTAATAATTTCATTAATATATTTTTTTCTTTGATATGCCTTTCCGTTACTAGATATATATTATGTATTTATAAAGAACATACCACTAGGTAATAAATCCATTGTGAAAAGAATTTATAAAATTTGCACACAATTTTTAAAACACACCTTACAAAGACCGTAGTTGGAACAAGACTAAGCAGAGGAAGAGCAAGTGACAAGCAATGGTTGCCTTCCTTATTGTTTTAAACAGGTTTGGGTTAAATTAGCTAAAAAAAATTGTTCTGTTTTCAATGAATAGAAGACTTGAGCAAGTTTTGACACGTAAATTGACTTTCTACGACGACATAACATTTTCGACTTTTGTCGCTGTAAAGTAGTCGTTTTGCCCAGTGTGCGGCGCACAGTGGGGTATTTGCCCTGAAATGCTGGCCAAAAGTCCATTTTGTAAAATTTATCAGAGGCGAAAAGGAATTAATGCTAAAAATAGTTAAATAGTTTGTGCACAACATGTAAGGCTAATCCCTGTCCTGGCATTACCCGTAAGCCTGGCGTACCACAACATGTAAGGCTAATCTCTGTCCTGGCATTACCCGTAAGCCTGGCGTACCACAACATGTAAGGCTAATCTCTGTCCTGGCATTACCCGTAAGCCTGGCGTACCACAACAAAGTCTACAGTTTTTAATAGGACACTGACTTCTTAACTCTCATCCGTATATTTATCTGTGTAAATAATTAATTATTCAAGAGTTTGGAATTTTTATTGCAATTTTGGTTCTGGATCACTCTGAAGCTGGTAAAGGAGAGTACATTTATTGCTTTTTAGCTATTATTAGGCCCTTTCTTAATTAGTTTGACCACATAAGAAAATATAAAATCTTTTGGCCTTTTTAACGTCAAATTTAACATAAATCGAAAGTTTTTGTTATACTTCCAAGCATTTCCAACCAGTTGTTTTTATATCAATATTAAAAGGAAGTATTCAGCTTTAAAATATATAATGAGAAATCAGTGATTCGCGCGGATGTGCGTGTCCATGCCAGTTAATGTCATAGTTCACGAATGCTTTTCTTATGTTTGTTGTTTTCCGGAGTCAAAATAATGACTAGACAAAATGTGTTTGACATCATGCGTCAAAGAAAAGAACCTTAATTATAAAGAACAACTAGATGTGCTAATGGTCTCAGCAGCCGCTGCTCAAAAATTGATAAAAAAAGAAAAAAAAAAAAAACTAGAATTTGCCCTAAAATATGACAATTATCCAGAAAAACAAATAAATTAAATCAAGCTCGTATTTACTCGTTTCAAACCATAGTTTAAATAAAAATGGATGGCAGCACATAAAAAAGAACATATCTTTATACAAAAAAAAAATGAAGCTTCAGGGCACATTATTACATCCCAAGGGCAAAAATGAGACATGGGCGACCATTTTATAGATTCGAAGAATCCAGTGAGCGGAGTCGAAGAGAGTAAAAGAGACAAGTTCCGCACTACTACAGACGGCAATGTAATGTGTGTATTCTACACAAAGGCAATAACCATCTGAAGGTAATGCTCAAGCTTGTGATATAACTAGCTCCCATCCCGTGCAAATAAATACAAGAATGCTTATTCAAAATTAACATTAGTTTCTGAGTGATTTCACGGAAGTGGTGTATGTGTAGGTGAGTGTGTGTTGGCGTGTCTGCGTGTTTGTGCCATCTGTTAACATTGATAGTAAATTTATAAAAATTTGCGTATTATATCTAACAATTATAAATTATTTAAAGCAACAAAGTCCGATTATTGCCTTAAAACCCATTACTAAAATCATATATTACCCATTTTTCAGAGTATATGATCAAAGAAAATGAATTAAGTATCAGAAATATTTTTGGCCAGGAATATCAGTCCTGTACCCCACTGTGCGGCGGCAGGAATTTTCTCATCTCACGGCTCGTTGGGAAAATTCCTCGCTGCACCCTGGATGTCTGGCCTATGTCGGCACCCTGGTAATGGCCTATATATTAAATAACAATTAAAAAAAAACTGACGACTCCCGATTCCCAGCCGTTCAAACACTTTTGTTTCTAAATCAGCAGAATAAATCCTATCAGAACCGAGACGTTAAAATTGTTTTGTTTTTTTATTTAATAATTTTCTGTAATAAACGGTTTTTTTTTCATAGAAATCCGTTTTTTAAACACCTAAACTGCTTTATAATAGACGATTGCTAATTATTTTTTAGGCAACATTGTTTTTTTCATTTCCAGAGATTATTCTTAGGAGATGATTTTCTTCATATTAATTATACATACTTACGCATGATTAGGTACTGATTGGTAATTATATATCTTTAATGAAATCAGAGGCTTGTATTTACATTGGGGGCAAATATAAATACTAATGCTTCTCTTATCGTAGTGTAACAGTTATTTTTTCTTCGGGGTTGATGTACTTGCAAAAGTAATACAGTGAAACCTCTCAATATATATATATATATATATATATATATATATATATATATCTTATTCTTACAAAGAGTTTGTTATTGTTAACGCATTTTACTGGAAACTACACCGATAGGAACGCTTCGATAACTTACATTAGCTGTACTTGTCCGTAGTAAGGAGGTAAAAAATAAATACCTTCGGGACTGTGAGAAAATGTCCGTTAATAGATGTGTCCGCTGTAGGGAGGTGTCCGTTAAGGGAGGTTTCACTGTATTGGCCTCTCAACTCCTCCTTTGAACCTTCAACAAGAAATTAATACCTAATACATTTACTTCCCAAATGACATTTTCATAGTCAAAATGAATTTCCTTTTGAGAAAAATAACTTTTTTTTAATAATGTGTTCTTCCATAAAGGCTGTTAAACAGGGCTGGTGCCTCGATGGCATAGGATTGCCACTGTGGTGGTTGGGTATAGAACCGACGCTTACAACATCAGTTGATGATTTTTAGTGGAAAATTTGTTAGAAAGTTGTAATCTAGGCTTTAACCCATTGACCACTGCTCCCGCACTGATCCTGCCTGACAGATACGCTCTCCCCACGCTGCTCCCAAACTGGTGCGGGCGACAAAGAAGCTCGCCCCACGCTGTCCCGCACTGGTGCAGGCTGATAAATACGCTCTCCCCAAGCTGCTCCCAAAGTGGTGCAGGCTGGCAATGAAGCTCACCCCACTCTGTACCGCACTGATGCGGGCTGACATGTTTTCCCACGAAACTCTTGTTACCTAGAAACTTTTCGTTGTTATTCCAGTAGTTAACCTAGTTCACCACTAGATAGTGCGTGATCTATAACTTACGCCTGTCTCCTTCATTAAAACTAAGCTCACTAATGAGAAAAGGGACGAAGAGAAATACGAAATAAGCTCTACGTGAGGGGTGCTCCTCTGGCAAAATAAATTCCGCGTGACCCACACAACGTCCGTGTAATGAATGTAGCGGTCAAAATGTTAAGTGACATGAAAGTGGTTCTTTCTATCTTATTGTCCCATGAAAATGGCCATTAGTTTGAATTGTCCCCTCGTCTCAAATAGCTTAGCTAGCGGATTCTCTGCTCTCTGTTACTTAAATTAAGTTTATGTTTTATGAATCAATTTTGAAACCCACCATGCTATAACAGAAACATGCCCCTTTCCACGATGAATACTGTGAGTAGATCCTTCCAAGTTCTTTAAAATAATACCAAACCTTAATATCGTGTTTTCCAAAAGTCCAGAAATTAGAGATGAAACAGTTTTTGTCCTTAAGCGTTACAGTGAAAATCTTATTCATAATAAAGTCTCTGTCATAATTAAGTGCCTCGATTGGTGCGTCACTGGTCATACTACCATGGCCGTTTTTAGGCTTCAACCTATATCGTTTACCCTCCCACCACTCCCTACTAACTCCATGACTTCTTTAGTCAAACATACAAACTTTCTGTTTGTTACCTCCATGGTGTTATAACACGCTCCCTCCATCTCTCCTGTTTTTATTGACGCCGAATTTAAATTTTCTGTCCAAAGTATTCCATCATATGATATAGAAATGACTGTGTGCAAATTGTGAGTAAATAACTTCAATTGGATTGTTAATTCTAGAAGGACAAAGAAATTTAAAGTGTATAATCTTTCTTTCTGTTGACAGTTATTTAAGCCAAGTCTTACTGTATTCTTCTATTCTTAAAAATCTATTAGTAACTATGGTCGTAACGTTTAAAATTAATACAAATATTAAAAGATGTTCTACTCAAATGTTTTGGAAGAATTGGCTGGACTAGAAATTGGGTGAATTTATAATTTTAGTAAGATCTTTCAATCTTCCTCAATCTGTACTTGTTAGTTTCTGCAGTGCGCTTGTAAGAAAACTAAGTTACTGTATGATGGAGATATAATTATTAAAATAATACTGTTTTATCAAATCCACAATATAAAAATATGTACATTAGTTATCAACTTCTAAAATCCTGTTTTGCTTCCAAATTTAAAATAAGCTTAGATTGATGTAATAACAATTAAATTACAAAAACTTAATGAAATCTCTTTAAAACTTATTACGATTTGCTTATCATTAATTTTTACAAAACTCTTAGAATGTGTTGAATAACTGTTGCAAATCTTTCTAAGTATTAAGATGTTGCGGATTAGTCATGATTGGGCTAGGAAAACATCAAAACGAATTTTGTAAAAATCGGTATTAAGGACGTTTCGGCTACTCTTTAACTAAGATACCGCATATTTTTAATATTAATTAAGATACTACCCCCCCGGCAATCATTGGTATCCTAGTTATTATTAAAGATTAACAAATATTATTATTGTCTGTTCATTTGTACTTATTTCATGTTAAATTTTTACATTTTTGGTTATCTGTCCACACTCTGAGCTAAGTTCTAGGGGGAAAAAAACGATTTTTCACTAACCTGTTTATAATGTTCTGTTACTTATTGGTGTTAACAACAAAATTTTCTTACAAGTGAATGGTATTTGTAGGTCTACCATATTTCTTTATTGGTTTAACTATTCTGTTTAATAATTCTGCATTTGTGCTTTGTCTTTTAGCTGACGATGGCTACCAAAGGATATCCAAAACGTCCTTAATACAGATTTTTACAAAAGTCGTATTGATGTTTTCCTAGCCGAATCCCAAATATTCCCTCACTGCTTATCACCTCGACAGCTAACTGTCTACACCTCACTTCTACGTTTTGCCAAGAGAGAAATATGAAATAGTATTCCACAATACAAAAATGAACTAATGCTTCTGGAGACATTTTGAGCTATCAAACCATTATATCAAATTAAAAATTTAGTTTTCCGATACTCTTTTAAACATTTCCACTGCATTATATAATACAGATCTTTTCTTCCACAGTAATTTATTATTGGAGAAAGCTTTTGACGTACACGCTCTTTAATACTTGTGTAGAATGATGACACCATCTTGTCTCCATGGGTTTATAATTCTCAGTTTAATCAATACTCCATAATATATAACATCTTCATAATTCTCGCTTATAAAAAACATTCAAATGGTACATTGGTGCAGGATCCTTCTCTGTGGTGTTTCTATCATAGTCTTATACTTTTGATTAAATATATGTTTCCTTTGTATATATACACAAATAAAAATATTTTTCTCAGTTTAGTTTCAGGAGATGTTAATGGAAATTTTGAAACTCTTTTTATGAAACTAAAGAAGGTGAATCAGAAATGTGGTCCATTTGATTTTCTTCTTTGTGTTGGATCATTTTTTAACCAAAAAGATGCGGCATATGAGAAGTACATCAAAAGTTCTTATGAAAGTAATTATTAGTTCTTTTCTGTTACATAGCCAACGTTTTCATTAATGTTTTGTATTATTTAATTGAAAAGATGTTGATACTTTTTACCTTTACTAGTTATAGTGAAGTAGCGACCCAAATTACATGTTATTTATTAATGTTACAAAAAACATTAATTTCTATTAGTGGATAAAGAAATCATCTAGATATGGCAATAACTACACTTTTTTGGGCTATCGATTGATTATCTGTGGCCCAGTATAGCAAATATCATAATTTAAGAATTTGGAATGACATTATATTGCTAGTGATATAAACATTCCAGGTGGCGTTTTGTTTCTAATTCATTTTTTCTTTTTTTATATTTTTCAGTTCCTCTCCCAATATACATTTTAGGACCTAATTCAGCAAATGAGAGAGAGTTTTATCCTGAGGACTTGAATCAAGTATCAGACATTAACGAGAATATTGTTTACTTAGGTAGGTTATTCTTTAAAAAAAAATGAGCACCCATCTTTTCACTATACTGTGCTGCAATAGATTGATTTTTCATTTTGTACTCTTTTCTATTATCTGTAGTATATTATATGAACAATAATTCTAATCAGGGTCTCCCCATGATCTAGTGGCTTACGCATTAGATTCTCATGCGGGAGATTGGGATTGGGCTTTGAGTCCTGCCTGCAGTAAGGATTTTTATTATTTTAGAGCCCATTGAGAAAATTCCCTGCTGCACTATGGATGTTAGGGCATCGTAAAAAATAAATAATTATAATTGGTTTTTTAAGAATCTAACTTTCAGTTTAATACTTCCTGTAAAGGGGAAAAAACTCTATTTTATTTATATATTCTCCTAGGATTAGGATTAGGTTATTAGGTCAAGCAACTCGGTTCTTACACCCACATATTCTCTTAAACCTAGCAAGTCATAAATCAAATACATTTCATTAAAATATAATAAAAATGCTGGAAGTAATATCAATATTTATAAATTTAAATATTATAATATAAATTTCTATTATTAAGGTATCTTCCTGTCTTTTTTTTTTTTTTGAAACTATTTTGATATTAATTAAAATTAATATGAGGATACTTTGTTTACCAGTGAATAAATGTTTTCAACATTTAGTGTAACACTCTAATTTTTGCTCATTTGTTTTCTTTTTCTGCTTACAACTTCTTAAAAACTCTCATTGAATCAGGCAGGTTTTAATTCCTCTCCCCTACATTGAACAAACATTTTTGCGATGACCCAACACATAAATTGGGATTTAATACTGGCTGTAATTAACATAATATTTACCCTCGTATATTTTTATTATTTCAGGCAAAGCTGGTCGTTATATCAATGTGAAAGGACTAAGAATTGGCTTCCTTAGTGGTAAAGAAGAAACAATGAAGGAAGAATCTAGTGATTTGACACATTCTAAAAATGACTTAAATACATTCAAGAACTTCATTAACAATCGTGAAGATGTTTCGGTTGATGTGCTTGTTACATCGTGCTGGCCGACTGGTGTAAACAAACTACAGGATGAAGCATTGGAGACTGTTAATTCATCTAATGTGGTCGCAGATTTAGTTAGTCAACTGAAACCTTGGTATCACTTCTCAGGGCTTGAAAATAAATATTTTGAACCCAAACCTTACATAAATAAAAATGGTATTGGTGAAATATGCAGTGTAACTCGATTTATTGGTTTGGCTTACGTTGGTAGCAAGGCAAAATCATTTTATGCCATTAATTTAGAAATTCCCAGGACTTTGACATCTGCAGAAAAATCTGGCTCATCTTTACTATCATCCCCTTTTGTAAAAGAAATATTGCAATTCCCTGGATATTCCCGATATGATTTTAATTACCAAGAACCACCTAAAAGGAAAAGAAATGATAAAGCGGGGGAAAATTTCAAAAAGAAAAAGCAAGAATTTGATGCTGCATTTAGTTGCTGGTTCTGTCTGACTAGTCACAAATTTGAAAAACATTTAGTTGTTACTATGAAATCCAACAGTTATGTTGCATTAAACAGAGGTGGGATTGTCCCAAATCATTTAAGTATCATCCCCATTGATCACGTCGAGTCTCTCAGTTCAACAACTGATGCTGTATTTGAAGAAACAAATCAAATGAAGAATTTAGTTAAAAAGGTTTTTAAAAAATTGGGATCAGAAGTGGTATTTTATGAAAGAAATTATAGGTCTTTTCATGCCCAAATCCATTGTGTTCCTATTGATTTAGATGTGGCATCACGTATTAAAGAAGAGTTTGAGGTAAGCTGTTTTTCAAATATCAAAAATAATTAACAAAAATACAAATTTCATGACATAATTAATAAAAATATTAGGATAGGGAAAAATTACGCTATAACTAAGTCTTCCATATTTGATGTATTTATTAAATATTGTTGAATATGATATCTACTGTACTGAAGTAGTGAAATGACTCATGTGTGTGTGTGAATGTATGTGTATGTATATATATATATATATATATATATATATATATATATATACACATACACACACATACATACACTGTAGTTTCTTCTATATATACAACTAACTGAAATATTAATTTATGTTAAAGGAGCGCATCTCTCGCCTCAATTTGTCCTACAAATATGTGAATGTGAGCAAACATATCAATGAGATTGTTACATCTGGCAAGGATTATTTTTATATTCAATTCCCAACTGGAGAAGAACTCATTGTTTTCATAGAGAAGCATTTCCCCTTGAATTTTGATAGGTATATTAATTAGTTTACCATATGTCTCCTTATTTATTTATTTATTTTTTTACACCTATGTCCAGAACACAGATTTTAATAAAAAAAAAACAACAAAAGTTTGAGTAGAGACCCAGAGAGCCCCTATTGTTTCAATCTTTGTAACCTAATATAGCCCAATACATAAATGACCAGGACAAGGTTGTTCATTTAATCTCATTCTTGGAAATTATCGTTACTTGCAAGTTAGGCATTATGTTATTATTGTGTTTGATTAATGATTAATTCTTTGTGGCTCTTGGAGCTAATTTATTTGAGTAGGTGGTTGGGTCCTTTCAAAGGAAAGGTTTCAACGACTCCTCTTTTCTGGGCCTAATATTGATGAGACTGTGTTTTGGTACTTGGCAGTGGATGTTCTCTTTCTGTAAACTCTGTGGCTGAGGTGTTTATTGCCTTTGTTTATCTGAAGAATGTCTTAGAGAGGAAGATTTTTTCCTCTTTTCCGCAGGTAAAAGTTTCATGGCTCAGTGACATTGGCGTAGTAAGGAGGTCAGTTGTTCTTCTCCCTATTGGGCCATATCACCAAGAGGTTGTCAACGTATCTCTGCCAGATTCTAGGTTTAAGGGACCAGTTCTCAATAGCGTTTTCTTCTAATTCTTTCATGAAGAGATTTGTTACACAATGCTGCATTTATTAATTTTTTGATTGATGTTTAAACTTGAATATTGCTTTCTATATGTTATTTTCATTTTAGTGTCAGTTTTTCTCTATTATGTACAGATTTCCTACAACATCCATGAACTCAGATGAAACACAGGATCTGGTTTTGAAGGCAAACTTAAACAAAAATTAGAAGTAAAATACAAACTCAAATCTTTAATTGCATAAGTTCTTAATGAAACAACAATATTTAGGCCAAAGACATTGAAAACAACACAGACTATCCATCTGTGAATGTGGTTTTCTAAGACATTTTTTAGGTTTCATAAGTTTCTTTCAAATGCACAGAATGAACTATAGGAATAGATGCATATCTATTACCATTATGAAGAAGAACTTTTAAGCTAACCTTCAAAGCGTATATGAACTACCTCCACACAGCTGACGTGTATTCATTCCCATAAAATCCCACTAAAGAATTTAAACCACAACAATAGACCATATAATCTTTTTCTTTAAAGAAATAAGCAAATTCCTGCTCACAATGTCGATACCATGCAAATACAACCCCTGGAGCCAAAAGGTTTTTTTGATTTTAACCTTGGCCCAAAAACTTCTGCTGTATGTTTTGTGAGATCCAAGTCTCTGACTAAGTCATTCAGTTCTCCTTGGGTGAAAAGCTTTTGGGACCTATCCTCTTCCGGCTCAGATGTTTCATCATCAGATTTATTTGGCTCAGTTCCACTGTTTTGAGAACTAAATTCATTCTGACAGATCGAAGAGAGCATTAGGAGTTGGAATAGGTATCGTGTCATTATGCGGAACAGGCCTGATAGCAGATGGCAAGTTCGGATATACATTGGATTTTTTATTCTTAGCTGAATAGCTACATACTTCCGACGTGCAAAAATAACAATCATCATAATGATTGGCTGGTTCCCTCCATAACATAGGCATACCAAAACGCAAAGACTTTTTTTTTTTACCTGATTTCCAAAGCCGTAATGTCTCCACACATGTACGAAAAACTTAAAAGGGAGCACATGCTTTATCGTGGTTGCCATGTTTCACTCCAAAATAAGCAAAGTACACATTTTCCACAAATGTTGTGTTATTTTGTCTCTTCTTTGCAGCCACATGACTCCCACATATATAACAACACATAACTGGACTGTCAACTCACGCATGCCATGATAAACTCATCTCAAATTTGATTAAATTGTGAGAGTAAAGAGGAAAAATAGAAACTTATGCCTTATCAAATACTGACTTGACTATCTCCTTTGTGATCACTTACACCTCTTTGAATCACATACATCTAAGCTAGGAGGATACTTGATAGCAGGGCCACCAACATAGATTGGGCCTATGCTAGAGGTATACAATACAATTGTGTAACACAAAAACTTAGTGTGATAGGAATATAACTCTTAACAGATTGGAACTCAACATGGGAAAATACTGTAGAAAAATGTATCAGGAATCAAAACATAGAATTTCATGCAGCATTGTGTTATTACTGGCAACAAAGGGCTGCCAATGTCAACTCCCATTGCTTGTATTATCTCCTTATATTGGAAATAGCTGGAGGTCAGGCAGAGTTCGATGATCTGTTGGGTCTCTATCTCATCTGTTCAAGAACAGAGAATCTATGTCAAATATGTCCAGAATGTCATTGGTTTGCACTTTTACTGTCCTAATTGCATGCACTAGTTTGTTTTGAGTTTTTGATGGAGAAACTTGTACCTACACTAGATTTCAGCATGTTTCTTAGCACCTTTCTAGCATTATACATTGGAGCTCCGATCGTTGATATGATGGATTTTCAAGTGGTTATTCTGGGTTTCTTCACATGCCTGGGCTTTGGGTGAATCTGTCTTCCAGGTTTCTTTTCCTGAGTATTTTATTTATTTACTTCATTTTTATTTTATTTTTTCAGTAATGAGGCTCCTTAATACAGAAAATATTAATGAAGGGAACTGAATAAAACAAAGCTAGGTACAACACAACACATCAGGCAATCTAGATATTAATCTCTCCTGTTACCAACAACAAAAAATTATTTTTCTGACCCCCCATTCAGTTAACAGTCGTATTAGTGTTTTTACAAAGTTTAGTTAAAAAGATCATTACCAATAAAAGGAAAATAAACAAGAGTAGTTATTTCTCATTATATCTGCAATTCCTTTCTTCTTTTATTCTATCTTTATGAGAACTTTTTTTTCTAATCACCTTATTCTTTCAGGACAGTCCTATGTGATGAATCTCTTTTGGATAGACCGCACAGGGTAAATTGGATGAATTGTGCTCTGCCAGATAATGAAGAAACTGCAATTGTTAATGAATTAAAACCGCACTTTAACATTTTGAGTTAAAACTAATTCGTTGTTGTTTTTATGTGGTTAGTAAGTTACACATTTATTAATTGATTCTTTAAAATTCAATTAAAAAACACTAATAATAATAATTTCAATTTCTTCTTTTGTTTCAAGCTATAGAAACCAAGAAGACTGAATTTATGAAGGACTGGGTATTGTTGATTGATCTGTTTTAAACATTAGCCCAAAAACTTATCTCAAGATGTATTTTATTTGTTATTAAATGAAAGTATGATTTTTTGGACTCGAATAGTCCATGGGTAATTTACTTTCTAGGCAAGAGCACCCATGTGGAGGGTTGAGTTCGATCCTGATCCAAGGCAGACACCAAGATATGGGATTGTATGCTTACACTTTATGCGTTTTCGCATCACAAGTTCCCATGGGGGGTGGCGATGGGCATAGAAGCGTTTCACTGCCATAGCCATCGTTTCATCTGCTGACACACCTAGGCCAACTCCCTTGTACAAGTTCATGACGAGAGACAATGTCAGTTACCTTCCAGTGTTGGAGATCCTCAAGTTGTAAAATGTATATAAATGCGCACTAATGTTGAATTGTGGGTTCCTGGGCCGTGAGGTTCAGGAAATTTCTTATGAGGAGGGTGAAAAGAAAATTTGATTAGCCATTTTGCTCCCAGAAAGAATATTTTATACATACATTTACAAATTTAGGAAAACCCGACAAGAATCGTTAGAGTCGATTATGGAGTTTTATATCTTTTTGAGGGCAATAGTGGCAACTTTTGATTTTGTGGAAAGGACTGATTTTAAAATTTAAGAACAAATTTTACTCGACACCATCCCCAAAAAATCGTGGTTTAAAAAAGTTTATTGACTGCATTGGGGACACTGGGTGTTCAGTGAGTATAATGAACAAGTTATGAATCTTTAAAATGTACTCATTTGAAATGTAATCACTGTTCTCTCAAAGCATATCAGGGCCAGAACATGAAGTTGCTTGTTGAATTTAATTTGATTTTTTTTTTTTTTTTTTTTTTTTTTTTTTTTTTTTTTTTACGGCGCTTCAACAACTAGGCCATGAGCGCCAACATCCAGCGAGGAATTTTCCCATCGAGCCATGGGATGAGAAAATTCCTGCCGCCGGTGGGGATCGGATTCACCATCTCCCGCTTATGAGTCTAAGGCACTAACGACTAGACCACGGGAGAGACCCCCCCCCCCCGATTGTGATGATAAAAATTGCACTGTGAGAGTTAAAGTGGTCATTGTACAGGACGGGGACTCGTAACTAGCCTCAGCCACTACCAGAGGATTGATAGAATAATATTTACTGGGGTCTCCCTGTGGTCTAGTGGCTAACGCCTTGGATTCATGCGGGAGATGGGGCTGCAGAAGAATGCTAATGGCTACAGAAGTCGAGTTTTTTTTGCTTCTCTTTTCACAGAAATACAACACCTTTGTTCAGATTACGTACCTTTGTTCTTCATATTATAAGATTGTGACTTATTAAATACATTAATAAAAAACAAGAGGCAATCAAATGACCACAATCACTCCTCTTCAATCATGGCGACAAGTTAAGATTTAATTTTGACATCAATGTATAATTCTACATCTTGTCGTGATAAAATTAGTATAACCTCAAAGGGGAAATGGTTCATAATTTCAAATAGTTAATTCTCCAACACTTTTGAATTCAATAATAATTCTATAAATATTAACTTTTTGAGATATAGTTTTGTTGAGTTGGGTCTCCCCGTGGTCTAGTAGCTAACATCTTAGATTCTCATGCGGAAGATGGTGGGTTCGAATCCCACTGGCAGAACGAATTTTCTCATCTCACGGCTTGTTAGGAAAATTACCCTCTGCACCATGGATGTTGGTGGCACTAACAGCCCAGATGTCACTGCGGCGTTAAAAGAAAAAAAAATTGTTGTTCAGTTGCCTAATGGTTCCATCCAGTGTTATACTTAATCTTGTCTTTTTTTTTTTTTTTAGATTCCTAACATTTGTTCTCACAAATCTTGAAATTATAGCCTAGAGCTATTGTATGCATTCTAAATATTTTTATTTAAGTAATGATTATGTATCAATTTAATTGTGTGTAAATATGTATATTTTTGTAACATAAAAATGCCATCTTATTCCTTCAAAATTGTATTCTTGTAAGTAATAAAGGTTATATTTTTCACATTGCTCTTGTTCACAAAACAATTTCCTGAAATAGTCTTTAGCTTGTATTGGCTTTTTTGTTGATTTTTTTTTTCAATTAGAAAAAAATGTTAAATAGATAATACGATAATAAATAGCTACACAATAGGACATTTATTTAGATTTAATATACATTCAATTTAAGTAGTATTCATGGCTTAGTTAAAATTTCAATTAACTACTTTAATTTTTTTTTTTTTAATTTTGCATAATAAGAAATAATCAATTAAATATAATGCCAATCAATCTAAATGAGAATGTACATAAACAAATTATCGGTTTTTAAAAAACATTTATTTCTGTATTTTATTGTTTGGTTAAATAAAACAATTTTAACATCTTATATAAATTAAACAATCCTAACACTTATTGATCATAATATACTAATTCTAAAAATTCTGTCTACTAGATAAATACCTGGCAGTCGAATCTTGAAAATGACTTCTGAGCAGTATATTTCAGGCAATGAAAAGAAAGAAAGAACACTGATGGGCTGTTATTCTTATGTTAAAAAGAACAAATAAATAAAGAAATGTGAAGGGTAATGAAAGAGGATGTACTAGAAGAAAAATATAAATTTAATACATTTAAATTTAACTAAAATAATTATATACTAAAATAAATTGAAGTATTTCTGCTCTAATTCTAATTTTTCAGGCTTGATGGTTGTGGTAATCTGAACTTGAGCATTTCTACTTCTGCTTCAAAATAGGATGTATTATTGTAACAGAAGTATTCTGGATTTTTATATTCTGTAGATTTCGAAGCACCAGGTCCAACAGCTGAAATAATAATAATGCAATTAGAAATAAAATATTAAAGGATAAATTTAAGTAACATGTTTTCATTGTTGCATTCCTTAGTAAATTTATCGGAAATAAATGAAAATTATTCTTGATAAAATTGATACTTAATGATTACAGTCAGTCTTTTGTTAATGTTCAATAATAAAAAAAAGTAATTTGATACTTATAATATAGTTGCTAGAAATAGCCTCCTTGCAGAACAAAGTGACAACATCCGGTCATCACAGGAATCCCTTCCTTAAAAACCTTGGAATCTCATCATAGTTATCTCTAATTGTCGAACATTGTTCCTTGCAATTTATGACGAATTAAATGGGTACTTTCGACTTAAAAATCAAGCGACGTAAAATCGGGGCCAGTGCACAGAGCCAGATCTCCCAATCCATGTTCCTGGATAATGTTGATTGAGCCAGTTCATTATAGCTTGTCTGTTGTAAGCTGGACACTCGTCCATTTGCCATCATAGTGCCTTACTTATATCATTCTGAAGGAGATTGGAAGAATTGGCCGGCCCGAAGCCCTGATTTGACATCGCTTGACTTTTATGTGTGAGGCAGGCATAAGTGGGAAATGTACCAAGTACCCATGTTATTAGTTGTTTTCTCTCTCTAAATTTCCCATTATATGAAATTGAGAGATAATCTCATTTTTGAATATACCATTGAAAATTGAATTAAATTTTACAACTTTTGTGAGATTCAGCAGTTTGCAGCATTTTTTTTGGGGGGGGGGGCAGTGATTCTCAAAAATTTTGTTGCTAACAAATTTTTGAAAAGTTTTTGCGGTTTGAAAAAGACACATGTGAACATTGGAAGTGCATTAACTTTAAAGACAATTTAATGCTGATTTAAAAAAATTAATGTAATATTGAAAAATAATGTGTACAAGGAGAGGAAATGGTTGTTTTTTTTAGAATCAGAATCATGAGATTCAGTAAAAATATTTTCTGCATGTTCGAAATTCATATGAACAAAGATGTTTAAATTTTGGTTACGTTTGGAGTTAAGGAAGGATTAGAATAAAATATTTTATTAAGAGACATGAAAAATTTTTTAATTGCTTATATTAGGAAAATGTATTTGTTTGTAAAACAGGATACGTAAAATGAGAACCAATTTTCAGTTGTTAAAAATTGACGAGTTGAGAGGCTACTGTCTAAGCTAAGGACTTGGCTTATTCCCCAAATAGTAGGGAAGTAGGTCGTAGAGTCGTATAGGGCAGAGGGTATAGTAGGACCGTTGAGTCGTGCTACACGGGATTACCCCCACCCTGGACTCATGGAGGGGAAGGCCTACCCCCTCCCTCCAACCCCGTCTCCTACACTCTTATTCTGTTTTCTCTCACAGAAGCTGGATTATTTACAGGAGGAAAACATCCTGGTCATTTATTCTTCGCAAATTAAATTTTAAATAGAAGAAAATAAAAAAAACAGGAGATTTTTAATGTAACAAAGGGATATTGTCACTGCCAGATGTTTATTTTTATGCCAAATCAGAGAATGCAATTTAGAAGAAGTGGTATTTCTAGATGAGAAATTGATAAATGCTGGAAACAATATTAGCAAATCCTGAACAGATGACTCACTTCGGGCTTCCTGAAAACTACTGGGAAGGGTTGACGCCTTATTGTGACCCATGCAGGTAGCGCAAACAGTTTTATACCTAACAGTATGTTATTATTCAGGTAAAAAATAAAAATGATTTTTTTAATAATATTAATTTGAAATATTTATTTAATCAATAGAGAAGTAGATGAAATAAATGTTAAACAAAAATAGGACAGAGAAGAGTGTATTAAAAAAGAGAGAACATTTCCCCTCCGTCAGGGACGCAGGGAGGGGGAGGTTCGGATGACGTAGTTCCCCCACCACCCGTGTAGCACGACTATCCGGCCTTACTGTAGGTTGCTTTGGCACAGGGGTAGCTCGCAAAAAGCGGAACAAAATGTTCCGAGATCGTAGCTCCCACTACTATGTTATATTTTATTTAACTTTTTTAAATTAAGTATTTATCTAAAACTATTTTAAAATTAAATATTAAACTTTTTTTAATTAACAAAAATCTGCATCATCTTAGCACGGTTCCGTTCATATTGCCCCCCCCCCCATATATGCCCATGCATATTTGTACTTGTATTTCATATTAATTTATAGAGTTTTGTTTTAGAATGAGAGCAGGATTGTGTAATTTCCGCTTCTGTGTAAGTTAGCTACTGTCGGTTTCCCTGACACCTTATTATAGCTTTTATTCGAGATGTTCGAGCAGATGTTGACAATTTTCACAAGATATATAAAAAAAAAAGAAGTTTATTTCTATTCTAAGCTTTTCAAATGACACTAGGGATATGAACGGACCCGCGCTAAGATGATGCAGTTTCTGAGTCGGACTTTTTTTTATCTAGTTTCTCTCCCTTGAATAATGTCATCTATCTGTGATACATCCTGTATATACTGGAAAATAGCTCACAACTTAAATATATTGTATCATGAAAACATCAAATGTATACAATTTTTGTTGGTTAATATACAATAAGTTTAAACAATTGGTTAACCTGTCTTTTAAATTTTACAAGGCACAAGTTGTGTAAAGACAACGAAAAAAAAGAAGAGTTATGCTTACGGTTTGGTTGAACAAGAAGTACGTTTTTGCTCAATCCTTCCACATTCTGCACAGGTGGTTTTGATGAAGGTGCATTTGTATAACACCTAATTCCAAACTGCGACACAAACGAAATTAATAAAATTATTTTTATCATATATACTTTTTGAAATTAAGAAAGTCAGTTACACTGTAAATGGGATATTTTACAGTAAATCATTTCGATAAAGACCGGATAATAAGCTGAAAATAGCCTCTCCATGCATACACACATTTTTTAATTAAAAAATCACAAAAGCATTTCAGACATAAACAGGATATTCTCTCAAATTTTATTTTACCCCATTTATAAACAAACTCATTTTGAGCTCGACAGCACATTTTCTCTGATAGGTTTAAGAACATGCACGAGGCCAAATCAGGTTGGGAATAAGAAAATTTAATTAATTTCATTACACACATAACAACATACGCAGATGATACAGCTATCTTTACTCTTCCCCTAATTCGTCTGCAGCTTCCCAATTACAGGATGACCTTGAGTCTGTCAAGAAATGGTGCAACTTGTGCTAAACACCAGATATGAACTCATACGACGACCTTCTTCAAAGCTTACGACACACAACAATCTCACTACATACATATATAATCAGGCCTATTTGGACTTAAGGACTTGATTTAGGGAAACGAGTGAAACACTCAAACATACAACAGATACAAGCATTCCAATCCAACGTCCTTTGTAGAATAGTCAATGCACCATTTTATATCTCCAACAAAACACTACTTAACGAACTGTATATTCCCTTCGTAAACGATCTCTACACATCCTGATTCCTAACGTGATCAGCTACCAATACCAGCGGTTAAAAACAGTGAAAATGAAAAATGCTATGTATATTTATATGAGTACAATTAATTATTGTATCATATAAATTGTACAGATTTAAAATATATATATATATATATATATATATATATATATATATATATATATATATATATATATATTTCATGATCATTGTACTGATAAATAGAATAAAATAGCAAAATTCATAACTATAATCCTGAAAACTATTTCAGTCCATTTGAAAGTGATTTGGCTAGATGTTAGTGATTTTCTGTCTGATAAATATTTTGTCAAAGTCCTGTTGGTTTTTACACTAGATATTCCTGTTGTTTTATAATTTAAATATCCCTAGTATTCAATCAATCTGAATGTGATAAATTATTTAACAATATACTAGGATTTGCTTTAGTATTATCCTTGAAAAAAAAAAAGCATTTAAATGAACATATTTTAGCTCTCAGGGAGGAACCGTTTACCAACTTATTACATTACAAAATAGAAAAAAATCTGACCTTATGGCAGGATCTAATCAAACCAAAATATTTATTCATGCTCAGAAATTAGTTTATTTTATTGAAATACTATCTTGGAATAACTGCCTAGGGTTTACTGAAAAAAAGGTTATAAATAGCTGCAGCGAACAATGAGATTATACATAGAAGAATGAAAAACTAGATAATGATCAGTTGACTAAGAATGAAACTACCGATTTTTTTCTGTTTGTGATACGTGTAGTTCGTAAAACAATATTAGACCCGTATTTTTTAAGTGTTAATTCGTCGATCTAAGGAGTGAAAATCACTAAACCGTTTTTTTAATCTAGAAACATTTGTTAAGATTTTTTTTAATGAAATTAACGACAAACATTTCCTTATAAAAAGTCACTAATATATATCGGATAATATTTCTAAAAAGTAACTTTTCTTTACAGAACCTTCGTATACTTCAGAAGTATTAAATTCATATACTTCCACTGGCGGCTAAAAGGGGCTATGCTCCTTCATTCCCCAGTGGAAGCATTCATATGCCCCCCCCCCGAGTGAAGATTTACAATCTTTTTCGATTAAGTTAGGAAAATATTTTTTTAAGGCAAATTAATAGCAATAAGTTCTAATTAATGTATGTTGTTGGTTTATCAAATACTTCCTTAATGATTTCCAGGTGTCTGGTTATAAAAATTTGTTCTACACCCCTAGGCACGGTCCATAAATTAGCCCCCCACCCCCAGAAATGTTTGTTTTGTCTTGAGCCGCCTATGTATATTTCAGAAAGGTATCCATTCTTCCTTGACGTTTTTCGCCCAAAAAACCTGAAACACGCGAACTGAGTTTTTTTTTTTTTTTTTTAGTTTCTACGGGAATGCAATTTATAGTGTTATCCACCTGCTTTTACCTCCGAACAAAATAGAATTTTCAATCTTTTGGCATACAAGTTATGCCCATGGGAGCGCCTTTTTCTAAGAAAAAAATTGCCTTTGATTTCATTTAAAAATCCTAACCTTTCAAAAACTGTTTTGGTGGTGAACTTTAAGGGTGATTTTTACCCCTTAAATTGAAGATTTAGAACATTAAAAAGTACGGGTCTAATATTTTTTACGTACTACTCATATCACAAAACAAAATCGATGATATACCTCCGAGAAGAATTACGGGCCTCTGTCCAAGTAACTTCATGGGTCATTACCGAGGTCACATCGAAAAGGGAAAATACTTCGCAGTGACCTTGCTGAGCCTGTTCCTTTCCTTAAGACATTATCAGGCGATGGTGGACAATTTGACCCATTTTCTTGCACTTTACATTTGACAAAAGAAATCTGAAGCTGCGAATAACTTAGTGTGTCATAGTCGACAACTGGAAGCGACTGGTTACAACTTGATTCATGATTGCGCTGTTATATTGGTGGAGAGATTACTTCCCACGGTTGAAAAACGTTTGTCAGCAGCAAGGCATAAGATTGGAGTATTTGTTACCTCATACAAGAGAATGCTGTAAGTGAGGTTATGAATTATACTAGTATGGACAAAACAAGGACTATATTTGTAGATCATGGTTACCCAAATACTGCACCTTGTCAAATTACTAGGACAACCGCCTCAGCTCTAAATGGTGCGCTGCCTGCTGAGAACTACCATGATAAATTGGAACTTTTGAGTTTACGAGTGTGCGGTTCAAAGGTATGGGTATGTAAAATTCAGACTTTAGTCCGATTTATTTAAATTTTGATCAAGCCATGTAACTTGGTGATTATTTACCTGAAGCAATTAACAAGGAAGTAAGGGCTTTCGAAGATAATAATGTTTTGACAGTATGATCGGGACCACCCAAAAATAAAACTATTGACACCAAATGGGTGTTCACTGTGAAACTCGATGGCCCAAAGAAGGCCAAGGGTTTGCAAGAAGAGGTGAGTGAAAATGTGTATTCGCCTGTTGCAAGAATGTCTTCCATACGGTTATTCATGCCTACTGCTTTCAAAGAATGGTAAGGAATAATACAACAAGCATTTGTGAATTGGACACCGAGACCTTCGTCTCAAGTTTTAGTCTTGATGATAGTCATTATGCAATGCTTAAGTTGAATATAAGCCTTTATGGTTTAATAAAAAGTACTCCAAGGAGATGGAACAATACATAAGGCAAATTTATTTTAGGTCAGGGCTTACAGAGATCCGGGAGTGGTTTTTGCCTGTATTATGGGGATCACTTGTACAGGGTGTCACAAAAAAAATGGTCATCCGTTGACCAGATTATTCCCCAATGCGAGATCGGAAAAAATAACCCCCGCAAAATGGACCTTGAAATGTTATTCATTTTTTTATAAAAGCATCTTCACTATAAAAACATATAAGTATATTGAAAAACGGCCCTCTCAGCGGCATTCCTTGAAAAACCATAACGCACATTTTACAATTGAGAGGAATGCCTTCATGAGGTTATTCTCGAAGCTTATCAAGAGCTCCTTGCCATAAGCTTTCAACCAACCACTGAAATTACTCATTAGGGATTTCACAGGTCCTGTATGATTTCAATGAACCAGCCAAGCCTCGAATCCCTCCCAGAATAGAGGATAAAATAATTGTCCTCGCCCGATCCAGGCCTACTATGAGGCTGAGAAGATTGGCTCAAGCTACGGAAGTCTCGAGGATGACGGTCCGTCGGATCCTTCGGGAAGAACGTCTTGCTTCAGATTACAGGAAGTTCAGGAGTTGAGGCCCGGGGATCAGGAGTTGAGAGCATTGATTTGCAGGTGGGTGCTGGATTAGTTGGGTCTTCATCCACACTTCTTGCAGCGGGTATTGTGGACTGACTAAAGTTCGTTTTCCAACATCATCGTCCTCTCCAGGTAAAATGGGCGAGAATAACATGGGCGTTTAAAAGAATTTTAAGAAATTCTCGCCAGGTACAAGTGAGGAGGAATTTGAAAGTAAGATGGCAGCTTGACTCGAGGACTGGCTGGTTCATTGAAATCATACAGGACCTGTGAAATCCTTAATGTGTAATTTCTGCGATTGGTTGAAAGCTTGTAGCAAGGGGCTCTTGATAAGCTTCGAGAATTACCTCATGAAGGCATTCCTCTCAATTGTAAAATGTGAGTTATGGTTCTTCAATGAATGTCACTGAGAGGCTCGTTTTTCAATATAATTATACTTTTTTTATGCTAGAAGATGCATTTTTAAAAAATTCAAACGAGGTATTTTTGTGTAAAGCAATGTCGGTAGAACATGGAAAAAATAAAATTATCAAAATCAGCCACCATTTGTCGATTGGAATGGAATGGTCCACGTATACGCTGTTAATGAGCATTATGACTGTAAGGAGTCATTTCTGGCCTATGGTGCTGTTGACGTTTTTCTTCCTCATGACTCGTAGATTCAAATTATGCAATAACAAATTTTGACCTTGAATAACAATTCAAGGTCAATCTTGCGGGGGTTAATATGGAGGTTATTTTTTCCGATCTCGCATTGGAGAATCATCTGGCCAACGGATGACCATTATTATTGTGACACCCTGTACCTCATGGTAAAGGTTGTAAGCCGTATACTGCTCTTGGTTTCGCCTTGGTATCTCCTTCCACTCTGTACCTCATGGTCTGGGTGGATGAAATCTTAATATCCGGAGATAATGCCGAAGGTGAATCATTTTGAAGATTTAATTGTTGAGTTCAGAGCTAGAGATTTGGGTGAACCTAAAAATTTCTTGGGGATGCGAATAAAGGTCTCGGGTGATAAAATGAGAACATCACAAAGTTATTTTATTGAAAATGCTGACAAATGTTATTTTATTGAGAAATGCCGTACATTGGTGTTCCCGGAAGCAACGCCTTCCATAGCAACAGCGGTAGCCAAGTATGTTGCCTTTGCTAATGCAGCAGCAGAGATTTTGTTTATTTCAGGTGTATTTAACATGATACGCCCTAATAATGGAGATATTCCCTTGTTATTTGCGGATAATTAGAATGGTATACTTTTTTTCTTTTTTTTGATTGAATTTAAGGCGTGTCAACCGTTGAGGTCATTAATGCCAGAGAATGGTATATTTATATCGGCTTTTAGATGTCCATTGGGACTGGAATATACCACTTTAAAATTAATGCAGAAGAAGTATGTAATTTTGCAAAACCTCTAAATATGGTGTTTTAATAATCCCCTCTCAGAGATCCCTAATATCATGATTTTGAGAGAAAAAAAAAAAAAAAAAAAAAAAAAAAAAGGTATGTATGAAGAAATATTTTTGCCTTAGACATCTAGAAAGGAATGAACATAATTAGCTTAATATGATTGAACACTTCACAATATGACAATTTATTTAAAAAAATAGAAATATAAAATATAAATAATTAAGCTCAAAATACAATACAATGTAGTTGGTATACAGCAAGCTTTCATTTTACATTTATATTAAAAAATTACACTAGTTTATAACCTATAAAAAAACATTTAACAATTTTTCTAAAGAAATAATTGCTTAGTCTTAAGTCTTTTAGTTTTCCCACTCAGTCATTTTGAATTTGAGATTTCCATCTGGTGCATACATAAAAGTGACTTTGTAGTCAAGTGGTTCATGAAAGAATTCTAGTCTGTATCTTCTTATTAACTGGAAATAAATAAGTAGAAAATATTATTATTCATAAACTTAAGTTTAAACATGATAAAATTATATACACTATTCTGTTTATTTATATATTATAACATCAAAAAATGTTTATTCCAAAGCATGCTTTGAAATTAGCGTTAATAATAAAAAATTAAATAATTATAATCTTAAAACCAGTGTTATTTTACCTTTGCTAACAATATTTGCATTTCTAAGTCAGCAAATCTTCGTCCTAAACACATCCTTGCGCCATATCCATATGGAAGTGATGCAAAAGGATGAACATAGTCACGGTTTTCATTCTCCTTCATCCATCTTTCTGGTCTGAATAGGTGAGGGTTGCTCACATATTCTGGCAAGCTCCCAGTTACAATAGAAGGAAATACTAGTTGAATCTGAAAAATTTAATTTATTTTATATATATATATATATATATATATATATATATATATATATATATATATATATTATCCATTTATTTTACAAATACAATCTATTTTTATGATTATTTACAGTTATAATTACTTATCTCCCATATTAAACCCAAACTAAACAAAAATAAGTATACACTCAGAGACTGATTCTTAATACTTACACCTTTTGGTATATTATATCCACAGATGACCATATCCTCTTGCAGTACTCTTCCATTACCAATAACTGTTGAATATATCCTGGAATCAAATATATTTTTATTTCCACAAATTTATAAATGCGTTTAAAATTTTTTGTTTATTTGTAACATCATGGACCTAAATTGCCATTATCATCGGGCTAACTACTATTTGCCACCCTTTTGAAATATCCTTATGAGATAAGAGTCCTTTTGAAGTAGCGAGCCCGTCACTGAAGAAGTCCATCCACCACAGACTGGATATGAGCCAGCATCCACCGTGGCAGATGAGCACACTAACCATTGTGGCACAAAAGTTTTTATTATGTTAATAATAATATATAAGTGTATTTGGCCTAACAAAATTATAGTGTGTTTTAAAATAAAAAGAAAGAAAAATTGCAAAGCTTAAATTCTACAGCCTTCACCTATTACATGAGAAAACAACATAAAATAATTCTAAGCCTACATATATCACATATAGGCAGCACTAAAATTTTTAAAATCCCAATAGAGAATCAACAAGAGAAGGACACATTATTTTTCTGTGATGTTAAGAAGTAATTGCAGGAGTAGAAGGCTGTGACACAGTTTAAGGCTCTTTCAAACTTGAATTTTATTCCCTCCTAAAATACAATCAGACCCTTTCCTGTGTATATAATATGTTGTGTCATTTCTAATAGAGGCACTCCAGTTATTTAGTAGTAACTTATAAACCAATGCGATAGTGGCACTAAATATAACCAGCATTATCAGTAGTTTTTTTTTTTTTTTTGAACGGCGCATCAACTGTTTGGGCTATTAGCGCAGGGCTATCTACAGGTTGCCACCCTTTTATAATGCCAACAGCACGTGGTCGGTCACCCATTCAGGTACTGACCACGCCCGACGTTGCTTAACTTCGGTGATCTACGGGAACAGGTGTATTCAACGTGACTATGGCCGTTGGCCATTATCATTAGTAAATTAATTTTGGAATATATTACCAAATAAGTGCCAAGTCACTGAGTGGCTAATAGGAGAGAATATTTATACCCAATGAATGAGGGCAAGTTCATTCATATTCAATATAAGAATATAAATTACCTAAGTACTTCTCTGATGAAAGCTCTCAAATATGGCATATTGTCCAACATTTCAGAAGTAAGTGGGGTGTTACAGTCTGGCATAATTCTTACAAGTTCTTCATGCATTTTCCTCTGCTCTTCTTGTCTAATGGATAACTGGTAGAGTATAGAGCACACAGCCATAGATATCTTTCAAACAGAATATAACGAATTTTAATAATATAAATAAATTTATAAAATATTTAAGGAAATTAAAACAGATCTATGTGTGCAAAGTTATATTGACTATATTACTAAACAGAAGGTAAAACCCTGCTGAAGATTAAATAATAAATCACTATAGGATTACACTGGACAGAAAAAGTTGTTAGTTTTAAATCTATAAAAGTTAATTTTAAAATTTAGAAAAGTTAATATGACCAAATCGGAAACATAACCATCTATTCCAATCTACATGTGGAATTCTTACCAATTGACCGATAATAACGCTTGACTAACAACATTGTCCTTCTGTGGGTTTTTTTTACTTCTTAAGATTATCGGTTCATAACAGAATATAATGAACTCTCTCTTCATTGGAATGCTCAATGCATGAATCATTAAATGCTTATACTCAAATTTTCAAGAATCAATGAGCCCTTTAATTTTATTCTAATTTAACTAATTTAATTTGTGAAAACTCTATATTTTGGATCATGTTGAATGCTGACAACATTTTTAGTTCTGCAAGTCAATATTTACCACTTCCCCTATCTTGAAAGCCTGAACAAAAATATTTTCTTCTCATTTTTCTAGCTAATGAAATTAAAAATTTTCAACAGCTTAAAAAGTCTCACCAACTAAAAGCACAATTTTGTAATTTCTTGATAACATGACCAAGACAGGGACATTTTTTTTTTTTTTTTTTTTTTTTTTGGGGGGGGGGGGGAATGGAATAATCATATTTATTTACTTGGGGTAGGGAAGAGGACATTAAGAGTAAAATATCATTAATTGATATGAATTATAAATTAACAATTTGAATATGTTAATACTTACTGTGTCTATGCCAACCATTATTAAGTCTAACGCTAAAATGCTTGCAATTTTGGGGTTTTGTTGGTTTTGTAATATCCTTTCCAAAAGAGATAACTCTTTTTGGTTTGTATTTTGTTTTTTCTTCATATTTTCCATTGCCATTTTAATGTATTTCATACACACACTACAATAAAAAAAAGTGATTTTATTTATCTTTATTTTATCTGGATAATCAAAATAATTATGCTTGAAGTTGAAGTGTGAAAATATATTAAGGAGAATCAAGTCTGATTGAAGACTTATGAAGTTCTCCTAAACGCCATGATGTAAAGTAGTTTTTTTTTTTTTTTTTTTTTTTTTTTTTTTTTTTTTTTTTTTTTTTTTTTTTTTTTACGGCGCATCTACTTCTAGGTCATTAGCGCCGACATCCAGGGTGCAGCGAGGAATTTTCCCAGCGAGCCTTGAGATGAGAAAATTCCTGCCGGAGGTGGGAATCGAACCCACCATCTCCCGCTTATGAATCCAGCGCGCTAGCCACTAGACTACGGGAGACCCCGATGTAAAGTAGTATAATAAATGTTATTTCTGATAAAGAGTATTGATTGAAGGCTTTACTCACTATCGAAAGAAGTCCATATTTTTAATGTACTGGCTCCATAGGGGTGTTGGTATGTACCTCCAGTAAGGTGCCTTCAATTCCAAAGTAGCAATTTTCCTTAAGGCGTGTTTGGCAGCATCAATAATTTTTTGCGGTTCTGAATCAGGGGGTAAATCTTTGTCTAGACAGCCTAGCCTTACATCAAGAGCAATCCTTCCTATGCCTTAAAATAAATAGTAAAAAATAATACAATTAAATAAAATTAGGTCAATCCCCCCAAAAATACCTGTAAAGTGTGTAGTGACTATAAGAATATGTATATAAATATTCCATGAATTTTAAAGTTCATGTTATTACAGGATAACATTAATATTATTCTGACTAATGTTTGTCAGATACTTTTTTTTTTTTTTTTTTTTTTTTTTTTTTTTTTTTTAACGGTGCATCGACAAATCTGGCCCATTAGCGCCGACGTCCAGGGTGCAGCCAGAAATTTTCTCAACGAGCCCTGAGATGAGAAAAATCCTGCCACCGGTGAGGATTGAACCCACCGTCTCCCGCATATGAATCTAAGGCGCTAGCCACTAGTCCACGGGAGACCCCTTGTCAGATACTATCAGTAACTCGATTTAAATGACTAACAAACGAATGCACTGGCTGTCATTAGTGAAAATGTATTAACTGATATAATTAATTACACAGGTCTACAACCAAAAATTTGATTTGATGATTTTGGCTAATCTCTGTGTTTCTCGGTGTGCTGAGGCCGAGAATGAAGTCCGTTTTTCTCTATCACGTACAGATTTTTTTCAAATCCATAGAACATAATATACCTGCTATACACATACATTTGGTAAGAAGTAGGTTTTTTTTTTCCAAACGATTTCTCTTTTTATAAACAGACATCTTTCACTAGGTGGTGTAGGCAATGACTCCCTCAGTAGATGTTGTAGGCCTGAGGGTGTCTAGGCACGACCTGTTCAGACAGGAACGTACTTGTTTGGTCTCAGATGTCACCGTCTGAAGCTAAACGAGATTGAACCTGTTGTATCAGGAACTTGGAGCTAAATTTCTGTTCATTCTCTCAGTTCAGTAGTATCAACTGAAGTGAACACATTCACTGAGGTCTCTTAGCTGTGTCAAAGTGATTAAGAACGTATTTTAAGGTTTGAAAGTGCATTTAGACAAAATGTCTCATCGTCGTTGTGTTACCAGTCCAGAGTACTTCTGTTTTATCTGTGGTGAGTACACAGTTAAGAAATACCAACGAAATATAACAGGTTTTGTCAAAAATGTATATTATGCATATTTTGGCTTGAGAATAGGAGATCAAGATAAAGTGTGGGCTCCTCACAAAGTATGCCATAGCTGCGTAGAAAATCTTCGCTTATGGTACAAAGGAGAGTTAAAATCTTTCGGATTTGCTATCCCAATGATGTGGAGGGAGCAAAAAAACCACGTTAATGACTGTTACTTTTGTAATTGTCATGTTCAAGGCTATAATTCCAAAAATCATAAGCTCATTAACTACCCTAATGTGGAATCTGCTAGTCGTCCGGTACCACACGGTCCTGGATTGACAGTTCCTCAGCCCCCTCGTGACTTGGGCAGTATAGATAGGGAAGCTAATAGAGAAGACTGTATGTCGGAGAGCGATGAAGTACACAGTGAGTTCAAAGCAAAAAGTTCAGAAGATGAACCTCAGCTTATTTCTCAACAGGAGTTGAACGACTTAGTGAGAGATCTTGGACTTCCAAAAGATGCAGCTCAGTTACTTGGCTCCCGTCTTAAAAACAAAAATTTATTACAGCCAGGCACTTCTTTTTCATGGTATCGACACCGTGAAGCAGTTTTTGTTCCTTACTTTGCTCTGGATGAGAATCTTATTTATTGCAAAGACATTCTTGGTCTCATGGGTCAATTTGGTATACAATATGACCCGATTCATTGGCGTCTATTCATAGACTCATCAAAGTGAAGTCTAAAGGCTGTTTTGTTGCACAATGGCAATACTTATGCTTCAGTTCCAGTTGGCCATTCGGTACATTTAAAAGAAACATACGAAAATTTGTCATTAGTTCTCGAACGAATTCATTATAATGAGCATAACTGGTTGACATGTGGACACTTGAAAGTACTTACTATGCTCTTAGGTCAGCAATCAGGGTACACCAAGTTCCCTTGTTTTTTATGTTTATGGGATAGCCGAGACAGAAATTCCCATTGGAACAACAAAGACTGGCCATCACGAGGAGCTCTGTCGCCAGGCCAAAAAAATGTAATTAGGAGAAGTTTGGTTCCTTCTGACAAAATCCTGCTACCTCCTCTACACATAAAGCTAGGGCTGATAAAACAATTCGTAAAGTCTTTCAATAAAGAAGGTGAATGTTTTAAGTACTTATGCTCCAAGTTCCCACGATTAAGTGATGCAAAGCTAAAAGAGGGGATCTTTGTAGGCCCAGATATTCGGAAACTTTTCACAGATCCACATTTCACTCAGACCATGAATGAGAAGGAGAAGGAAGCTTGGAATTCTTTTAAAGATGTTGTTGAGAAGTTCCTTGGTAACGTGAAGGATCCCAACTACAGAAGTATCGTGGAACGCATGTTGAAGGCATTTCAATTACAAGGTTGCAACATGAGTTTGAAGGTTCACTTCTTACATTCGCATGTGGACTATTTTCCGGAAAACTTAGGGGAAGTAAGTGAAGAACAAGGGGAGAGGTTCCATCAGGACATCCAGGAAATGGAACGTAGGTATCAGGGCAAATGGAACGTAAACATGATGGCTGACTATTGTTGGATGCTGCAGCGTGAATCATCTCCTACACAGAGTCCTACAGCCGGAAACGAACACGGAGAAATTTTCAAGAAAAAAAAATACGTTTTCATAAAAATAATAACTAAATATGCCACTGTTAATTCTGAAGCTGTTATTTCTATACATTTATGTATTTTGTACAGTAAACAACATTGAAATAACTAAAAGATCATGGAAATAAATGAAAACTCTTATTCGCCAATTCTGTTTTCTTTTAATGGTAGTACCTCTGCCCTTACTTGATATTGAACAATTTCCTTACGTGATAGAGAGGGACTGACCTCATGTTCGGCTTCAGCACGCCAAGGAGCATAGAGATTGACCAAAATCATCAAATCAAATTTCAGAAAGATTATTTTTGTAGACCTGTGTTATTTACAAACTTAAAAATTTCAAGCCTCTGTATTCCCCTTTTATGGTTCATGAAAATGGAAAAAGGTAGAAGCACCCCTAGAAATGTTTTAGCAACTGGAATTGAAATTCTATTTTATGCTTCTCTGAATATTCAACTATATATATATATTAATAAATTAAACAGTAGTTAATTTAATAAAATATAACTATATATTGTTAGTTGAATATTCAGAGAAGCGTAAAATAGAATTTGAATAAGAGTTGCTACAACATTTCTAGGGGTGATTCTACCTATATTACAAATTCTGTTGCTTGTAACAGTACATTTTAACAGCATCCTTGCAACAAAAATATAAGTAGCCTGATAAAAATAATTGCAATAATGTACTGTACATATTGTTGTAGTGTACATGACAAATGAACTAATTTATATAAACTGCAAGAATGTTAATGCTAGAAAAAAAATAACCAAAACTGATTTTGCAAACCTGGAGGTTCTCAAAAATATGGAAATAAGAAAATAATTGTTTATTTTTAACAAAATTTGAGGTAAAACAGACTGAAAACATTGCATAAAAGCTGTAAACGGAATATATAACATTTTGGAAGCTAAAAATATTAAAAACAATTAAAATCACAGGCCTAATATACCGTATAAATAAAGTGTTGTTTAAAATATTTACATTCCAGTGACCACTTATGTATTTCATTATCAAAATCAGCAGGCATTTCATCCTTGGAATCTTTCATCTCCAACATCCTGGAACAAATTATGATTAATTTTAGTAAAAATATTGTTTATGGATAAATTTCATACACTAGCATCTAGAAAAAAATTGAAATTGTATATTTCGATCTGAAATAATAATTGGGGACGGGGAAAAAACTCCCAACATGCATGAGTGTGAAAAGGGACAGAAAGGGTTCATACGTATATCTGATTCTTAAGCATATAGCAGGTTAGAAAGATAGCTGGGTTGGTATTATTCCCCCAGTAACTTTCCATATTCTAGAAGTCCATTCAATGCTGGGTTTGTTTGCAACAGTCTGGTATCCCAATTCTAGCACCCGAAAATAAAATCTTCAATGCATGCAAGAGTGTCATACTCCAAAACATAAGCCAACCACTGTGTGATATGATCTATGTCACCCAAATTGGGGGAAAATTGGCGCTATAAAATGTCATATTTCTATCATTTACAAAAATATATTTCTACAAATGCAAGATAACACATATTTCTGCCATTACCTGTTTATAAATTCTTCTGTTACAGTTTCAATAGGGCCAATGTATTGTTTTACAACTTTTGGTTGAAGTATCGGCTTCTGTACTCTAGTCCTGAATTCCCTCCAAGGTTCTCCATGACTACAACCAAAATGTAATTTATTAATTATTTGTATTTACAATATAATATATTTTAAATTAGTGACTCTGAAAAACTTTGGATTCTTATGGGAAATAACTTTTTAAGATGGGAGTCGAAGATTTGAAATTTCAGCATGTCATTGATTTTATAACGCTAGAATCCAAGAAGTGCGAGGGTGTCGTCAAACCTCAGCTTTTGTCCGTTTCTTATATTGTCTTTAACATCAATAGAAATAATGACAAAAACAAAATCAAGTCTTTAGATAGAACTTTCTGGTGATACAAAAAAAAAAAACTTGATTTTTTTCTTCTTTATAACAAAATATTATGATAAAAAATTAAAAAGGATAAAAAAGTTAACATTTCAAGGAATAAAACTTTAAAGTAGTTTTCCTCAAAGCTATGTGTTTTTATTTATTTATGAGCGACCGTAACTAAGGCGACTCGCTCAGAACAAAAATTACATATATAATATACATACGAAAATTACATCTAATTAAATACAATCTTATTTTACACATTTTTGCCCAAATATACAAATTGAAATTTATATACACATCTATTTATAAGAGAGTACAATATTACAATATACTTGAATATATGAAAAATCAATATTATAATAATGCATAAAATTTATACAAATAATCAATTAAGTTGGTTGAAGGAGGTTTCACACTCCTGTTAGTTTTATATTGTCAAATGTAAGATTTTAGTATAGTACGGCTGTATAGTTTTAACATTTTAAGACAAATAAAATACATACACATATATGTGTGTATGTCCTGTTATAATTTGTTCATGTTTAATTATAATTATAATTTGTTTAGGAGGTTGGTCTTGTTGAGGTAGTTCAGTATGTTATCTATATATTTGCTTCCATCGCCGAGTAATTCAGTCATATTGTAAGGTAAGTCATAGTTTTGTCGCTGTAAACATTCAGTAAGTATGTGCTTTATAGTCAGCGGTGTGTTACACTGTGTACATGTCGGTCTGTCCAGTCTTGTCATGAGATAAGAGTGTGTCAGTCGGGAATGGCCAATTCTTAAGCGGCATAATATCACTTCGTCTCTTCTATTATCCCTTTTGCTTGAAGGCCTATGTGTTTTAAATCGGGTAATACGCCAATTTTCACCTGATCAACATCAAATTTTAACTGGAGCTTCCGAATGATATTTTCTAGTAAAGCACGTAGGATTTGTTGGATTCATTAGGTTATGGCCCATTTTCGACGAATGTTTTAATAGGATATGGAATTAGTTAGGAAATCCAATTGTATCCACTTTTCTCAAAAAAAGTAATAGATATCGCCTTACAAATGGTTTCGTTATTTTTCCTACGAATAACTATAATTATTTCTCGTACAAAAAACATGTTCCGGTGGACGGATTCTGCAGTGCTGGTCTGCACTCGACCTTTCAAATCAGAAAATGGATTTTTGTACAAAATTTGATCAACGTTATATATATATATATATATATATATATATATATATATATATATATATATATATATATATATATACATATATATATACATACATACATAAAAATTTGAACCAACGTTATTTTCGTGAACTCTAAGAGCATTGAAACGTGAAATTTTCTAGTCGGCACTTCCAGATTGCGTCATTGGGTCGGCGTCATAAGCGGATTTCCTCCCTTTGGAGGTAGGAAAGAAACATTCTAAAAATGTTAAAATTACACTTGGCCAATAATAAAACTCTGATGAAAAATGTAACTACTTACACACCAATTACTCCAGGAAGATCGCCGAAGAACTCCTTCCTCACGTCGGTCTTGTACTTGACGATGCACGGCATGGCTGGTCTTAGCGGCGTATCGCCTTCAGCTCTGTAGACCTTTTCCGCTTCATCGGCGTCGTACACGAACAGCAAGTCGGGGCGACCGATCAGTCCAGATAACTTCACGATTTTCCCGTAGTTATCGTACAGCTCCTGAGAGATCTTCGCCACGTCCGACAATTCATAGCGACCTGAAAATATTCAAAATCCAATGCTTAGGTCCTATCTCTGTACTTGTTCTGAGTTAGGTATTCATCATAATAATGCAAGATTATTATTATTTTTTTTTTTTACTTGTAATAAAAAAATATATATATACAATTAAAATTAACTCATTCTATGAATAACGAATACCTTGAATAAATAATGCAAAACCGAATGGTATACATTTTTATTTATTTTTTGTTGTTGTTGTGTGTTTAACGGCGAATGAACAATTGAGCTAATAATATATATTTTTTTTTTTTTTAACAAATATATAACAATATCGCAAAACAAAAACAAACCAGAAATAAATAACAAAGTTGTTCTAAATTTTATTGGCTTTCATTTAAATAAAAAAATGTATTGAAATCGGTTAAGATTTAGAGGCTGTAGCCTTTTTTGAAACACTAAGTGTCGTTTGGCCCACTGTGCGTCCCAGTGTCAAGAAACATTATATTTTGATTACTTATCAATTGATGGGTAACTTATAGTATGACTGGAACTACAAGCTTTAAACGATAAGTTAATAAAGTATTATTTTACTAATATTTATGTTGTGAATCATAAAGTATGAATATATTTAACTATTCAAATTGGAACTTTACAATTGAATCGATCCATGCAAAAAGAGCTTCAGTCCAAAATCAGTAGTTTTGAGAAAACTAGGCTGAAGCCCTTTCTACATGTAATAATAAAATTAGGACTATGTTTCTATGGCAACTATGTATTGGATTGAAGTCCTTCTAACATAGGATTGTGAAGTTACCTTTATATACAAAGAATTCATCACTCATACTAACGAAAATATCGGAACTCATATCGGGAAAAAATGGACTGAAGTTCTTTTTGCATGGATCGATTCAATTGTGTTAAAAAAATTAAATAAATATTAAAATATTTGTCGCCAGTCGAAAAAAAAGTTTGCAACAAAAATCTGAATTTTTGAACATTTATTCATCACTAGGGAACGGATGTTCATGTAAAATAAAATTCAAAATATGTACATATATATTTAACTATTTATAATGAAATATCTAATAAAAAAATGAAAATATGTAGTAAAACAATGCCCTAAACACTATAAAATATTGAAAAGAAAAGCCTAAATAACTAGTAAGAACTCTGTTATTATATATGTAAAGAACAAAACTTGAAAATATAGAACAAAATCAATAAAACTCTATAACATATTGAAAAAAAAGCATAAATAAAAATTAGGAACTCATATTAAAAGGGGAAAAAAGAAGTTGAAAATTTCTAAAGATGAACATGATTTAGGAAAATTGTTTGAAACAAAATTCATTTTTCAATTGTCTAACGTGAAATGGCGCCGGTTTGATATCATAAGGGGACTATACAGTGGTGGGGTCACCGACCAGGCCCATTTTCGTCTCATGATTTTGCATCGAAAAATAGTCGTCAGGTGTCCGAGCGTTTCGTCCAATCCGCCTTAGGAGCTAAGAAATAAAATAAAATAGGTTGAAAATTATTCACTTGTTTTAGAGAGTAGATTAAAGGAATAAAACAATTGTTAAACAATAATTTGTGTAATATTTTTTTAAAACGCATCTGCTCCAAGACCATTAGCGCCGGGGAAGCATGGCTGCCAGCCACCTTTGCTTCTTGCAATTAGAAAAGACACTGTGATCTAGACTCAATGGGTAAAGCATTCTTTCTTGGATTCCCCTTTATTTCTTCAATTACAAAATAAAAAGAACTTTAAAATATGTATTTATGGCAGAATATGTAAAAATATGAATTTTTGACAATATATGTAAGAAAAAAAAACTGTTTAAATGCTTTAAAATCACATAAAACGTGCAGAATTCCATCAAAAATTGCGATTTAAGAAACAGAAAAAAGTATGTAAATACAATAACATCCGTTCCCTATTCATCGCAATGATTCCAAATTTTGAGCAAATCAGGGTTGAATATATTAGAATCTAATTCTTAGAGGAGAATTCTTTTTTTAAGTCGACTGGTTCAATTGACCCCCTCCCCACTACTCAACAAAGACCTATCCGGATTATTTGGCTCGGCAATCTCAGGAAGATCTCGTACATTCCTCATTGGAAGAGAGTGGACCAACAAGCTACAACCTCGTGGAGATAGCAACTTTCTAAGCACGTCCTCTGCTGGTAGAACCAGCTCGGAGAGGAATACCGGACGGCTGATGACCACACTACGCTCGTTATAAAGGGGAAAGGCACCAGACGCCTAGGCATTTCGAAACCTAACCGAGCTCCGAGCATCGCCAAATTCTACTAACCTATTTCCTATACTCCTACCTTATTCGGAGGCCACAAACCCTAAATTCATGTTCTGATCGGACAGCATATATTACATATGATTTAGGATTATAGATTTTTTTTTTTTTTTTTTTTTTTTTTATATTTGAATTCTATACATAAATCATATGTACAATTGTCAAGTTTGTTGACACAGAAAATTATATACAAGTTGGTTAAAACAGTAAAATTAAAACAAAATAAAAATAATAAAGTATTTGGAGGAAGCGAACCATTGCTGGTACTTCCAGAGGCGGGTGAACAAATACTTTAATGGTCACAGTAGGATCGAGAAGCAAAGTTTATCTCGGGGCCACTGTCTATTAAGCCGCCTGGGAGGGTTGTCTGGATGGGATTGGAAAGATAAGGATAGACCTTCAGGATTAGGATGGTAGGACAATTTGGAGTGAAACGTTTGGAAACGGGTTTAAGAAAAATTGAGGACAAATGGGATATTAAGATCATTGTGAAGGGTTTTGTTGGAAACGTAGAAAGTTGCATTTACAATTTTACGAAGAACCTTTGACTGGAATGCCTGTATTATGTTGATGTTTGATGTTTTTGCAGTACCCCTGAGTTCAATTCCGTCCATAGGGGTCGAATGATTGTTTTGTATATCATAAGTTTGTTCTGTATCGATAATTTAGATGAGGGACCAAGGCTTCGTCTTAGTAGTCCATATCTTTTGTTCAGTTCTTGTCTTTTTAGTCTAGTATGAGGGTTCCATGTGATTCGGCTGTCAAGGTATAATCCTAGATATCGAACCTCATTAGACTCTGGTAGTGAAGTGTTTTTGCGGTATACACAAGGGCATGATCTCCGGATGAGAGTGAATGTTACCTGTTTGCATTTTTCTGGATTGACTTTTATTCTCCAATTTTCGCTCCAATGTTCTAGGATTATAGTTAAGTATATTTTATTAGCCTCAAGTTATTCTAGACAAAATAATGTAATAAGCTGAGTATCAGTGTTGGGCATTATTCGAATAAATTATTATTCGAATGATCATTAGAATAAATTTTAAGTAAATGATGAATAATTCACTGAATTATCTTATTCACACGGTACATCATGAATTATTCAAAGAATTATTCGTTATTCATCATTCGTTAATCATCATTCATTATTCATCATTCGTTATTATTTATTTCTAGTTGGTCTACTGAAAAATCCTACTCAAACACATATATATATATATATATATATATATATATATATATATATACGTATTTCTGGCTGCCAACATTATAATAAATCTATCGTTATTCACTAAAACATGTTTATTCTGAATGATCATTCGAATAATTTGTGAATAAAACATAAACTTCATTCACAGAATAACGAATAATGAATAAAAGTAATTATTCTTCATTCATGAATGAAATAATACATTTATTCATTAATCATTATTCATCATTCTGAATCATTTTTGCCCAACACTGCTGAGTATTTCACACCGAAGAATATTCTTTCAGCGTGAAAGGATCCGATCACGCAACCCGCAGTTGGCGAAAAGAAATGTAGACAATTATGTATTTTAAAAATGGCAGAAGGTAATTTTTTTACGGCGCACAAACATGTAGGCCACCTACAGTCAAATTGTGTTTCAATCATTGCCCGGCCTCATTTTTTAGCTATGAAACTTATAAAGTTCAACTCGCAGGAATTGTGTCATTTTAGCGCGGTTCCGTTCAAATCTTTAGTGCTATTAGTAAAGGAATAGTAGCAGTTATTAGTGGGGTCTGCTCTTTCGCGAAAAATATAAAATAAAATCTCGAAGAGAAAATAGATTTAGGACGCATGAACAGGAAACTGGTAGTATCATAAGCGATTCCCCCCACCGTCTCAAAGTTCGCCTTTGGAAACACTATAACACTGTTTCTCATTTTCTGACCTTGTTTTAGTATTATACTCATTTTACTGTTAAATTCAATTAAAATAAGCTACAGCCAATTAAAACAGGTAGACAGATACAAAAACCCGTTCAAAAGAGCAAAACTAACAATTTCGAAGTTTCAAGTCCTAATTTCTCATAGCTCCATCAAAATTTACACTTCAACCCTTTTTGTAGAGAATTTAGTAAGCATTCGAATGATTACGTTCCACTTACAACGATTTTCAAACCGTTTGCAGGATATTTTAGAAAATATACGAAAATTCCAAAACTTTTCATGACTGTTAATGAAATATTTTATTTCTAATACTTCCAGACTCCAAACGGAAACAAAATTTAACTATCTTAGATTAGATGGATGCCAAACGTTTGGAAGAAGTTTCAACTGAATCAATCGTTTACGAATACCCAAACTGAAAATTAGTTTGTATCAAGTTTTCCCGTAAATGGTTACAGACATCGCTTTAAAAATGGTTTCATTTGTTTTCTATGTTACGAAACCTATAAAACGAATATTTGAACCACAGTTGTATTCAAAATCTATGGGTTCTGAAACATGAAATAAACATGAAATTTTCTAATGGGATTCTCTTCCAGATTGCCTCATGAGGTCAACCTTATAAGCGGGTTTCCTCCTAATTGAGGGAGGGAACTTCGCTAACACACTTTTTTTGTTTCCAAAATAACTTATTAAAGGAGAATATCGCTTAAAATGAAATGTTCTTATTCGTCTAATTCTATACGGATATTTTTTACCTCTCCCTCCTCGTCGGATATACCAAAGAAAATTACCGGCAATGAATTAGATAAGGGAGTTACGCCATCGTCGGTATACAGGCTTCAGAGTTCCGATGAGGATTTATACAACACTGGACCGGTTTTCGAGACCCAAAGATCAGGAAACCAATGAACATAAATTATAGAGACCAACTGAAATTCTCAGGGAACGAAGATGAGGGCAAGGAACAAGATTAAAGAATATTAAACTTTAAGAGCCTTATTAAACTTTAAGAAAAAGGTTCAAAAAGATCAAATGTTTCAAATTCATTTTTAGAGATAATTTTTATCTGTAATATTATTTTGTAGTAACGTTCTCGGCACCATGCGTTTTGAAACCAGAACCTTCCGTTGATACCCTCGGGTTTGTTGCCAATTACGCTACCTGAATTATCTAAAAAATAATGATTTATATATATATGTTTGATGTTTGTTTTTCGTCGCTGGGATCATATTTTTGGATGGAACGGCATTCTTCTCCAGCGGTGGTACTCCTGGCTTCTTCCTGAAATATTTCGATGGGTTCATCTCCATCTTCGTCAGCCAGGTCATTGCTGTTTCTTCCTCGCTGGTTGCGGAGGGAATGAAACAACCCATTCCCCCATCATTTCCTCGGCAACCACCGAGGAAGAAACAACAATGACCTGGCTGACGAAGATGGAGATGAACCCGTCGAAATATTCCAGGAAGAAGAGAGAAGGAGTACCACCGCTGGAGAAAAATGCCGTTCCATCCAATATATATATATATATATATATATATATATATATATATATATATATATATATATATTGGCCATTAGCGCCGTATTTCTTATTAATACGGCATTCGTCCCCAGCGGTTGTTTCAGCGCGTTTCCGACTCCTTCTTTACGGAGGAAACCCTCTTATGGTGTAGACACGCAGTCGAAAGGTTCCGATGAGAAATGCCCACTTTGCAGATCCCGTAGGTCCCGAAAATTCCAGTCGTTCAATTTTGCATACATACAAATATATATATATATATATTAATAATATATATGGCCCGATTTTGATTAAATTGGGTACAAAAATATGTTCTTCTATTTGAAAAATCTTGTTTGTTAATCGGCGGAGTCCGTCCACTGAAATAATGTTTTATTTGTGAAATTTGCGCAACAAAAATCGCTCTGCTTACGTTCTAGCGCTAATAGGCTTGCATGTACATTTTTTACTTCGGAAAAAGAATGACACAGTTTTCAAGATAATATCTATAACCGTTTTTGAGAAAAATGGATAACTAGTTTGCGGTTCGGATAACAAGAATAGGTGAATTCCGTTGAAACAATTTCTACACGTTTCACATTCATCCAAACTGAGATATTACAATTGTGGATACGCTTCGAGTAAAGGATGTATTAGGGTTAGTAGAAAGAAAAAGGATTAATGGTAATAAAAAATATTAAGATACATGAGCAGTTTTAAGATTTTCGTACATTTTCACGATTATCTCGAAAACGGTTGAGAAACCGTAGTAAGTGGAATATAATCATTCAAAAGGTTACTAAATTCCTTACAAAAACTATTCTAAAGTGGTTTCCGACGGGGCGATCCCAGTCGGAGAAATAAGTACATAAAAATCAAACGTGATGGTTTCGTTCATTTGAACGGTTATTTTTGTCTATTTTTCTCAGTTTTTAGCGCGGTTCCTCCCTCCCCCATAGGGAGGAACCCCGCTTATAAGGTTGATCTCATGACGCAATCCAGAAGTGCCGACTAGAAAATTTTCAGAACCCCTAGAGACCGAAAATGATGGTGGTTCAAATTTGTATATATATATATATATATATATATATATATATATATATATATACTAGCTGACCCGGCAAACGTTGTTTTGCCATATAAATAATTTCCTAGTAATTTCTAGTGGACTATCCCTAAATGTTAGGGGTAGTCCACCCCTAAATTTTTTTTTTATTTTTTAGACAAAATTTTTAATTTCTATTTTTTTATGATACAACATACAAAAATACATACAATCCTCAATTTTCACCCTTCTACGATCAACCCTTATTTTTTAAGTAATTTAATCATTTTTCCTCTCCGGTCGAAAACTGATCAATCGTCATTTAATTAGTTATCCCCGCCAGATGTCTACAGGTGTCACTTCTGACCCAGTAAACAGCACGGAGTAGGGATGAGAACGAAGCCGGTCTCCTTTCTTTCTCACTCCCTACACAGTTGTCGGCCATCATTATTGTTTATGCATCAAGTGTAGTAGTAACGTTGACAATTATTATTTTGCTATCTCAGTGTAACTCTCATATTAACTTTTAATCATTCCTATTTTATCAATAATAATTAAATTATCAATTTTGAGTGAGACCGGAGAGGAAAAATGATTAAATTACTAAAATGGCTATTAAAAAATAAGGTTTGATCGTAGAAGGGAGAAAATTGAGGATTGTATGTATTTTTGTATGTTGTATCATAAAAAAATAGAAATTAAAAATTTTGTCTAAAAAATAAAAAAAAAAAATTTAGGGGTGGACTACCCCTAACATTTAAGGGGATGAAAAATAGATGTTGGCCGATTCTCATAGATACCGGATAAGCACAAAAAATTTCATCAAAATCGGTCAAGCCGTTTCGGAGGAGTATGGCAACGAAAACTGTGACACGAGAATTTTATATATTAGATATATATATATATATATATATATATATATATATATATATATATATATATATATATTTGTCTGTTCGCTCTCTAGGTAGAAGACGAATTGTCCGATTTTGATGAAATTTGGTACAAAAATCCGTCGTCCAATTTGAAGGGTCAAGTTCGTTAACCAGCAAAATCCGTCCACTGGAAGATGGCGTTTGGGGCGAAATTCGCGCAAAAAAATACGTAACGCTTACGTTTTTGAGTTCATAAGCTTGTAAGCACTCGTTTTATAGGCTTCTTGGGCTAGGAAAACGAATGAAACCATTTTCAAGGCGATAGCTTTAACTGTTTTCAAGAAAATTGGAAAAATAGTTTTTGAATACCGTTTTTGGTTTGGGTACTTAGAATGATGGGATTCAGTTGAAACATTTTCTGCATGTTCTACTTTCATTAAAACTAATATGTTGAAAGTTTTGTTACGTTTGGAGTCAAGGAAGGGCTAGAATAAAATATTTTATTAACAGACATAAAAAGTTTTGGTAACTTTGTATACTTTCCTTAATATCTCGAAAAAGGTTGAGAATCTTGGTAAACGTAAGAACACCATTAGAAAGCTTACTAAATGCTCTACAAAAAAGGTTCTGATGAAAGGTTTGATTAGACGATGTCAATCGGAGAAATAAGTGCTTAAAACTTTAAAGTAATTGATTTCGCTTATTCGAACTGTTCTTTTTGTCTATTCCTTGTTATTTTTTAACTGCTTATAGTTGGATAATGTATTTTATAATAAATCAGGTTAAGAAAAATAAGAAAAACAATTTAATCTTAGAGATATGGATTTCCAAGATATAGCTTTTCAACTGCCTAGCGGGGTCCTTCCTAGTGCGGTTTGGCCGACCCATCCAGGTAGGATCGTAAATAAGACCTTTCTTGAAAGTAAAGATGGAACTGTCAACTTTGGTCCTCTTCTGCCTCCCGGCACTTTCATTGCTGACGAAGGCTACCAATGAGTAGCCGAAACGTCCTAAATATAGATTTTTTTAACAAAAATCGTATTGAGGTTTCTTTAGCCGAATCCCAACCATTCCATATTTACTTATCACCTCGACGGCTAACTATCTAATCTTCATGCTTTCTAGAAATGTGGACCCAAAATAATAACAGCTTCTATTTTAATCATTTTAAATGAGTCTAGGGATAAGAACGGAACCGCGCTAAGATGATGCAGTTCCTGCGAGTCGGACTTTTTATTGCTTCTTATCTGTCAGCAGTATTTGACACTGCTGGTGTTCTGCAAAAGTTTGGGGGATACAATTTCCGCAACTCTATGTAAAATACAAAACACAGGTGATTATGAAACTACAAAAATAGTACTGGAAAACTCAAAGGCCACTTGTTCAGTAAGTTTAGTTTATATGAAAGCATCACCTGTTGATGTTATTTCGTAATGTTAGCAGTTAGTGAGTCAGGATGTCATCCCACGAAAGCGTGAGAAAATAAGCAAACGAAAACTCCATGGCGCCTAGTAAAATTGTACCTTTTGAAAATACTTGTAAACGGTTGTTTGTGTCCGTGTTTGGTATTTTGATGTTTTCTTAGGGCAAGAATATACTACTCGATGTTTCAGGCATAATCATTTTTCATGCTTCGTGTATTTTTCCTTTCTCGTTAAAATCCAAATACCAACTTTCAGGGATTTTGGGGATTGCCATTGTAGATACCCCAAGAATGCTTGTGTGTTCCTGTAACAGATGGTTTATGCGGACTCATCTGGGCATAACGGCAACTCCTCGACACACACCGTGTATCAAAAGCTCTTCACTGCACTAAAAGGTTTTGTCACGCAGCTATTGTACCCGAGGATTTTCCGTGCTCCTATTTCCGAACGTATACAGCTCCGTTCCGCTTTTTCCCTCTTCATCTCACCCTCTCTCCATCTCTTCCTATCTCCATCTCTCCCTTTCTCCATCTCTCACTCTCTTCCTCTCTCCCTATCGCCATCTCTTCCTCTGTCTCTCTCACTCTCTCTCTATCTCTCTCCCTATCTCCATTTCTCCATCTCTCCCTCTCCCCATCTCTCCATTTCTTAGTAACTCCCTCCCTCCCCCCTCCCTCCCTTCCTCCCCTCTCTCTCTCTCTCTCTCTCTCTCTCCCTCCCCCCTCCTCCCTCCCTCCCTCCCTCCTTTTCATTCGGAGAAATCGGTGCTTATAGGTTGTTCCCTTGTATTGTTCTTTGATTTAGTTTTTCGCAGTTTTTTATTTTATTTTTTTCTTAATCAAATTTACCAGTAGAGTAACATTCCAGTTAAAGACGTTGATTCTGATGCATTTTTGTCTTATAGAGCCTTCCTTAAGAATGAGAGAGAAGGCGGATTGAGTAATTTTCACTTTTGTGGAAGTTTGCTTCTGTCAGTTTCCAGTGCTTTGTAGTACCTATTTTTTTTTTTTTTTTTTTTTTTTTTTTTTTTTTTTTTTTTTTTACGGCACTTCGACAACTAGGCCATTAGCGCCGACATCCAGGGAGGAATTTTCCTAACGAGCCGTGGGATGAGAAAATTCCTGCCGGATCAAACCCACCATCTCCCGCTTATGAATCTAAGGTGCTAGCCACTAGACCACGGGAGACTCTGTGGTACCTAATATATCCATTTTCGTTGATATTGTATTCGAGTAGGTGTTGACATTTTTGACGAAATATTAAAAAAAAAAATTAATTATTGCTGTGATAAGCTTCCCAAATGTCACTAGGAACGGAACGCGCTAAGATGAGGCAGTTCCTGCGAGTCGGACGTTTTCTATATGTTTAATACTTGGAGGACATAAGTTATTTCGAACCAAATGTCACTCCCCCCTCACTCTTTAAACGCTAAAAAAAAGTGTCCATAAAAGAGATGACTTGTGAATGTATTTTGTTGTACTCACCAATGACTGGGAAAAACCTCCAAGTGTTACCAAATATAGGTATTGGTTTTGGTCCTGGAACTTGTGAATAGGGTTTTGGACACACAACGCTCCCCTCACAAGCAGACACTGCTTGGGAACAGTGACGAACCAACACCCTTCTCAGTGACATCTAAAACAGGCCCTGCAACCAAACATACAACAAATGCACTCAAATAATGGTAAAAATGTTCTTAGAACTAGTTGTGCTTATCACTTCAATTACTTCAAATAAGACATTGATGCGTGGTTCGTAAAGTTATTTAAATTTATTCTTTTTTTTTTACAGTTGTTATAGCTTTTACAAGTTATTTTTAACCTTTTAGCGAGTTTCCTCCCTTCCTCCATAATGTTTGGAGTTCAGTAAGTATTAGAAAAAAATATTTTATTAACAGGCATGAGTAAATTCGATATTTTCATTTATTTTCTTAAATAAGTCGTGCTAAGTAGAACCCTCAAATTCGAAAACTTATTAAATTTTCTAAAAAACAAAACAGTTTTTATGGAATTTTAAATAGAACGAAATCAGTCGGAGAAATTAGACGTTTAAATTTGTGGAATAGTGCTGGTTCCGTTTTTTTTTAACGGTTTTATGTCTATGTTTCCCTCATTTTTTAATTGCATTTAGCGATAAATTCAATTTGTATTTTGTTGTTTTATTTGAATTAAAATAACTTATTGTTTGTAATAATGCTCTCCTGAGAAATGAGTGAAAGTTGGGAAGGCGGAAAAAATATTTCTTCGTTTAAGGAAAGATTCTAATATTAGGGCAAATTCTGTAATCATTTACGAGTAACATGGGCGTAATTAGTTTTCATAACTTATTTTCGATTAAGGTACACAATTAATTTAGTTGACAAATTTTCCAGACGTTCAACATTCATCCAGACTAAGATATTTAAATTTTGTTACGTTCGAAGTTAAGGCAGCATTAGAGAAAAAAGTCCGACTCGCAGGAACTGCAGCATCTTAGCGCGGTTCCGTTCATGTCCCTAGTGCCATTTGATAAGCTTAGAAAAGAAATAAACTTTTTTTTTTTATATATCTCGTGAAAATTGTCAAAATCCTCTCGAACATCTCGAATAAAAGTGATATTAAGGCGTCAGGGACACCGACAGTAGCTAACTTTTACACAGAAGCGGAAATTACAGAATCTGGCTCTCATTCTAAAGCAAAGCTCTATAAATCAATACAAAATATGCCTAATAAAGCCTTTCTAGAGGATACAGAAGCATGGGCGTATATGAGGGGGGGGGGCTGAGGGGGCTGCAGCCCCTCCCGAAATTTTGAATTGATGATAAAAACTTCTCGTAAAACCCTTAAAAATAAATTAAATAAGATCAATTAGTTCATAAAACATATTTTATTTTACGTGTAATAGCTTTTAGGCAACTAAAACTATTCCAAGCTCTAAATATTTAGTATTGCATACCCTGGAAATGGTCTCAGCCCCCCCCCCCCCGAAATTGTTTTTATATACGCCCATGTACAGAAGAATCAAGAAGAAGTACACAAGATTGAGAATACCCTGCCTAATATAGCCAATCTAGAATAATATGCCGAATAAAACCTATCTAGTAAATACACAAGGACAAATAAAAGTCTTGACGAATAACAAGTCAAGAAAGAAACTTTATTTAACAAAATAAAACAAAGTTTAGTTGCCCAACTACAATAGAATATTATACCTAATAAGGTCTATGGAGTAGACACAAATGGACCAAAAACAAGTCTTGTTGAATATTGTTTTTTTTTCTAATTAAATACTTTTTATCAATATTTAGTATATAACCTTTGTTGAAAACTATTGATTGCTAATTGATGAATCGGTTTACAACTAAGTAGTCTTAATGAATATTTAGTATATAACCTTATGTTTGGATCTGAGTTTTAGGGGTGCTCTCCGCCTAGGCTTTGTATTTGTGTCGGCAGATACCTGGGGTATATTTACAGCTCTTGAGGATTAACTCTTAGTAGGTAAATTTCCTGCGGCCCCCCTTGTTTCTAAGGGCATTGAACCGCTATATTCGCTCATAGTATCTAACCGTTGTGAAGTTTATTTTTTGGATTTAGGACTTAATATACATATGTAGACTAAATCATAGCAAGAAGTAATCCTCCGTCGTCGGTTCTTAACTATGTAGACTCGCTAATGTTATCCAATCTTAAATACATCGTATTTAAAATCCACAGCAAAAATACGACATTTCATCAGAATCCCCTGCTGAATAAAACTTATATAGAATAATATGCAAAATAAAGCCTATCTAGTGGATAAAAATAGAGGAAAAAAGCCGTTCGTGGTGGTAGAAAATCTTAAAAGTATTTCGCTCAGAAATCTCCGAAATATTGTCACTAATTTTACGTATCCTGTTTTATAGCCAAATAGATTTATATTCTATAATCAATAAGAAAAACCTACTAACAATAAAAAACTATGGGTAACAGATGAATATAGGGAATACCAAGAATAATTCTAAAGAACGAAATCAACACCAGTACTGTAATCTAGATATTCATACGGCATCTTCGAATTCTAACAAACAAAATATTGATTCTAATTATACGTATCCTGTTTCATTGACAAATACATTTGATTACTATAAGCAATTAAAAACACTAGGTAATATGCCAAAGAACTCGGAGTAGGAGCCTCGACAGTTTCAAGACATTTGAAGGAAATCGACAAATCCAAAACTGACATTTCATACGGTACAGCCTGATATATTTTTAACAATGAATTGTTTTTCTTATTTTAATTAATCTGTTTTATTGTCAAATACATTATCCAACTTTAAGCAATTAATAAAAAATAACAAGGAATAAAAACAAACAAAAAGAACCGTTCGAATAAACGAAATCAATTACTTCAAAGTTTAAGCACTTATTTCTCCGATTGACATAGCCTAATCAAAAATTGTTTCAGAATCTTTTTTGTAGAAAATTTAGTAAGCTTTCGCATGGTAACCCTCCGTTTACCAATATTCCTAACCGTCTTCGAGATATTAGGGAATGTATACGAAGTTCCCAAAACATTTCATGTCTGTTAATAAAATATTTTATTCTAATCCTTCCTTAGCTCCAAACGTAACCAAAATTTTAACATATTAGTGGTGATGAAATTCAAACATGCAGAAAATGTTTCAACTGAATCCCATAATTTTAAGTATCAAAATCAAAGACAAAAAGAACAGTTCGAATAAGCGAAATCAATTACTTTAAAGTTTTAAGCACTTATTTCTCCGATTGACATCGCCTAATCAAAACTTTCATTAGAACCTTTTTTGTAGAGCATTTAGTAAGCTTTCTAATGGTATTCTTCCGTTTCCCAAATTATCAACCTTTTTCGAGATATTAAGGAAAGTATACAAAGTTACCAAAACTTTTTTATGTCTGTTAATAAAATATTTTATTCTAACCCTTCCTTAACTCCAAACGCAACCAAAATTTCAACATATTAGTTTTAATGAAAGTAGAACATGCAGTAAATGTTTCAACTGAATCCCATGACTCTAAGTACCCAAACCAAAAACGGCATTCAAAAATTATTTTTTCAGTTTTCTCGAAAACGGTTAAAGCTATCGCCTTGAAAATGGTTCCATTCGTTTTCCTAGCCCAAGAATCCTATAAAAAGATTACTTACAAGCTCATGAACTCAAAAACGTAAGCGTTACGATTTTTTTTGCGCGAATTTCGCCCCAAACGCCATCTTCCAGTAGGCGGATTTTGCTGGTTAACGAACTTGACCTTTCAAATTAGACGACAGATTTTTGTACTAATTTCATCAAAATCGGACCATCAGGGAAGCCAGAAATGAGCGAACAGACAAATATATATATATATATACATATACATATATATATATATATGTATATATATATATATGTATATATATATATATATATGTATATATATACAAATTTGAACCACCGTTATTTTCGGTCTCTAGGGGTTCTGAAACGCGAAATTTTCTTGTCGGCACTTCCGGATTGTTTCATTGTATCAACCTTATAAGCGGGGTTCCTCCCTATGGGGGAGGGAGGAACCGCGCTAAAATTATTAACAGGCATGAAGAGTTTTGGTACTTTCATATATTTTCTTAGATATCTGGGAGGTGGCTGGGAAATCATGGTGAGTGGAAGGTAACCATTAGAAAGAAGTAAATTTTTTACGGGATGATCTCAGTCGGATGAGTAAGAGCTTAAACTTCGAACGTTTTCGTTGCTTTGAACCTTTTTTTTTATTGCTTGTTGTTTTTGGAATTGCTTTTAGGTAAGTAAAATGTATTTGCAAGTAAAACAAGATGAAGCGAAATGAGAAACAATTTTTTAGCGCGGTTACTCCCTATCTCCATAGGGAGAACCCGCTTATGAGGTTGGCCTCATAACGCGATCCGGACGCGCCGACCAGAAACTTTCTCGTTTCAGACCCCATAGATCACGAAAATATAGGTGGTTCAAATTTGTATATATATATATATGTATGTATGTATGGAACGGCTTCTTTCTCCAGCGGTGTCGCTCCTCTCTCCATCGCAATATTTCGTCGGGTTCATCGGTGGTTATCAAGGGAATGGGGACATTTCCCTTGATAACCACCGAGGACGACACATAGCAGCCTGAAGAAGTCGGAGATGAACCCGACGAAATATTGCCATGGAGAGAGGAGGTACACCCCTGGAGAAAGAAGCCGTTCCATACATACATGTGATACCCAGCGATGCAATTTAAAACAATATATATATATATATATATATATATATATATATATATATATATATATATATATATATATATATGTATATATTTATATATATGCTTGTCTGTTCGCGCTCCTGACAGCTCAAAAATGGTCCGATTTTGATGAAATTTGGTACAAAAATCTGTCTTCTAATTTGAAAGGTCAAGTTCGTTAACCAGCAGAATCCGCCCACTGGAAGATAGTTTTTGGGGCGAAATTCGCGCAAAAAAAATCGTAGCGCTTACGTTTTTGAGATCATATGCTTGCAGGTACTTGTTTTATATGTTTCTGAACATAGGAAAACGAATGAAACCATTTTCAAGGCGATATCTCTAATCGTTCCTGAGAAAAGTGGAATCAATGTTTTTGTAAGTCATTATTTTTTTTTAGGATACTTAGAATCGCGGGATTCAATTGAAATATTTTCTACTTCTTGGAAATTAATCCCAACTCATATGTTTAAATGTTGGTTATATTTGGAGTTAAGGAAGTATGCAAAAAAAATATTTTATTAATAGACATGAAAAGTTTTCGGATCTTCATACATTTTTCGTAAATATCTCGATAACGGTTGGGAATTCGTGGTAAGTGGAAGGTGACCATTAGAAAGAAGTAATTTTTTTACGGGATGATCTCAGTCGGATGAGTAAGAGCTTAAACTTCGAACGTTTTCGTTGCTTTGAACCTTTTTTTTTATTGCTTGTTGTTTTTGGAATTGCTTTTAGGTAAGTAAAATGTATTTGCAAGTAAAACAAGATGAAGCGAAATGAGAAACAATTTTTTAGCGCGGTTACTCCCTATCTCCATAGGGAGAACCCGCTTATGAGGTTGGCCTCATAACGCGATCCGGACGCGCCGACCAGAAACTTTCTCGTTTCAGACCCCATAGATCACGAAAATATAGGTGGTTCAAATTTGTATATATATATATATATATATATATATATATATATATATATATATATATATATATATATATATATATATGTATGTATGTATGGAACGGCTTCTTTCTCCAGCGGTGTCGCTCCTCTCTCCATCGCAATATTTCGTCGGGTTCATCGGTGGTTATCAAGGGAATGGGGACATTTCCCTTGATAACCACCGAGGACGACACATAGCAGCCTGAAGAAGTCGGAGATGAACCCGACGAAATATTGCCATGGAGAGAGGAGGTACACCCCTGGAGAAAGAAGCCGTTCCATACATACATGTGATACCCAGCGATGCAATTTAAAACAATATATATATATATATATATATATATATATATATATATATGTATATATTTATATATATGCTTGCCTGTTCGCGCTCCTGACAGCTCAAAAATGGTCCGATTTTGATGAAATTTGGTACAAAAATCTGTCTTCTAATTTGAAAGGTCAAGTTCGTTAACCAGCAGAATCCGCCCACTGGAAGATAGTTTTTGGGGCGAAATTCGCGCAAAAAAAATCGTAGCGCTTACGTTTTTGAGATCATATGCTTGCAGGTACTTGTTTTATATGTTTCTGAACATAGGAAAACGAATGAAACCATTTTCAAGGCGATATCTCTAATCGTTCCTGAGAAAAGTGGAATCAATGTTTTTGTAAGTCATTATTTTTTTTTAGGATACTTAGAATCGCGGGATTCAATTGAAATATTTTCTACTTCTTGGAAATTAATCCCAACTCATATGTTTAAATGTTGGTTATATTTGGAGTTAAGGAAGTATGCAAAAAAAATATTTTATTAATAGACATGAAAAGTTTACGGATCTTCATACATTTTTCGTAAATATCTCGATAACGGTTGGGAATTCGTGGTAAGTGGAAGGTGACCATTCGAATGCTTACTAAATTTTCTACAAAAAAGGTTCTGAAGCAATATTCGATGGGGCAACGTCATTCAGAGATATAAGTGCTTAAAACTTAAAAAGTGTTTATTTTGTTGTTTTGAAAGGTTTTTTTTTTTTTTTATCTCACTTTTTAATTAGTTGTTTCTTGTTTTAAATTGCATTTATTAGTGAAATTAGTATAGTAGTAAAATAAGCTAAAAAACGGTGAAAGGTATGGGTAATAATAAGTTTGGAGTGGCTGTGGTACTCAAGATGGCAGTGGCTAATCGTGATGACGTAGTTTGTTTTGAATTCTCCTGTCTATATAACCTTCCTCATAGCCTCTGACTGAAGTTATCCTTATTTCTTATTTTATAGAAAGATTTAACCCACGACAGAATGGAATTTTATTCGTTATGTAGCACATATTTACAGTTGATTATAACAGTAAAAGGAATTTGCTAGTAAAACAAGATAATTAAAATGACAACGAATTTTTAGTTGTTTGGAATAGAGCCTTCTAAGCAGTAGTCAAAGAGTAAGTACGTTTTTAGTACAAAATTGTATTGACTTATACAGATTAAGAATTATCCATTTCTGTGTAAGTTGGCTAGTGTCAGTTTCCTGTGATTTGTAATGCTAATATATTCCATTTGTTCGAGATGTAGGTAACCGCGCTAAGATGACGCAGTTCCTGCGAGTCGGACTTTTGTTGTTTGTAATAGAGTTTTCTGAGCAAAAGTCGAAGAGAGTGGGTTAATTTCCGATACTATATGCTCACTGTGCATAATGGCGCCAAAATCTCACTTTTCTGCAAGATGCTAGCCTTGTAGGTGTTTACATTATCCACAAAAAAATAGCTCTATCTATTTTAAGCTTTTTAAGTTACACTAGAATTTAGAAGAGAAACGCGATAAGACGACGTAGTTCCAGGGAGTCGGATTTTTTTAATGCGTCGCAACTGTGCGCCGCTGCACAGTGTAACAAAGTAGTGAGGATTATGGACAAAAATAATTAACCACTAGTTATTTTCAAATAAACATTTTTATTAATTGAAATCAACTCAAAACAATGTAACAATAGTATAATAATGCATACTATACGCCTATAATAATATTATTTGTAATATTAATAGAAATAATATAGCAGGTAATAATATTATTAATAACAATATTATAAAATATATTATAACTGTAACATATAATGTAGTAATAGTATAGTAGTAAATTATACTTATAGTAATATTGCCATAGAATAATAATATTTTACCATTTTCTATGAAATTATTAGATAATTCCTTAATTCCGAGTCTGAATCGTTTTTGGATTCTTGAGAATGTTAACTTATATCGAACCCAATATCTATTTGATTATTAATGTCATCCACTATTATACATTCATTTATGTCTGGACTGATTTTGCTTTGCCTTTTTATATTTTTTCTCCGTAAAAAAAGCTCTGGGCCAGATATCAACGAACCCGGCGCTTTTTCCATCTCTCACACAACGCTGTAAACTTCTTCTTATGTCTGCCTCTAAGGAAGCCGGAAGGGCCATCAGGGCGTGAATATCTTTTTTCTTGATAAAAATTAATAACAATTTCTTGTAAGTTGATATATTGTTTCAACCAGTATTTATATAAGAGTTTTTTCTCTGCGGTGAACAAGTTCTCACATTTTTTCAAATAATATACGATTAAACTGGCAGTCATTTTAATATTGCTTAATATTTCTTTAGGAGCATCCTTCAGATTAAATTGAATCATTTGCCCAAGGATTAATACCGTTTTCTTGGATTTATCCACATTTTTTTCAAATTTGGAAGAAAAAATGATGATGGATCTAAAAATAAAAATCTTTGGAATCGGCAAATTTCGGCAAACTAAATTGCCCTCAGTACATTATACTTGAGGTAAACTTTAATCTCTAAAAACTTGGGATGTTTTCAGATGAAGTTTTTTTGCTATGGTCTATCAAAATTTTGTACTTAAAAAACTTTCAAAGATCAATGAAGAATAATTCAGAATAAATAATAAGGGAGTAATTACCCATAATCAATTATATCAGATAAAAAAGGAATAGTTTTGACGTAATTTCCTTCGGATGACTTAATAAAAACACTGTCCTATCTTCAACGAGAGGCTCAAACTGATTGTTGGTATGAAGCAGGTTTTAAAGACTTTGCCTTGTTTATTATACTGCTAATGTGTTTGTTGATCAAAATAAAACTAATATTTATTAGTTTTATACGGTTTTAATTCCTTGAATAGTTTCTAAACTTAGCTAGAGGATTAAAAACTAAATATAAGAAAACAGAAATTTAGGTTTTTGTCCATGGGTCGTTACACTGTGCGCTGAAAACATTCAACCAGCTTGCAATATCCGCAACTGCTATGTGTTTATCCAGCATGCTAACCAACCTGCCACTGGAAGACACCTTAAAAGGTTAATATATTAAATTAAGTAGCCACTTAAGTAGGGAGCAGTGTCTTTAGGACCACTAAAATGACAGAAATTATGAAGAAATTGCTGGCCATTGACGAGAAAGTGCCACTTGGCCGTCTCATGTTCCACGCTACACTTGGTTCCTGTTCCCTTCACACCAAACCTGATCTTTTTCCTGTTAGCATTATTATATAACATTAGCTTCGCAATTCTCTCTATATATTACATACTACATCCTTCATATAACGTAATATATGAAAAGAATTATATGAACCTATAAGTCCATCTTGCAATCCTGAATAATTTGCTTGAAATAACCCATTAAATACAAATCAAACATGAATAGTTTTAGTATTTTATAATTGAGCAGGTGGCGAACATAAAGCATTTTATCACACAGGTCGTACTTATTGATTTTCTGACACCTTTCAGAAGCTTCCTAGCATAGTAGGGAAAACTGTGATTAATTTTGTAACTAATGACTAATGATTAAATGAGTGATCGGGATGTGACTAACGATTGATGATTGATCAATCATATTTCTCCGAGACTAATGACCCAAGACTAACTACTTCTATATCAATGATTTGTGATTAATGATTAGTGATTAAAACAGGCCTTGACTAATGACTGATGATTGATGGTTAAATACTAAGAAACTAGATTAATGATTGATGATTAACTCCTTTAATTTTCGAAATAATTATAAAAGGGTTTGACTGATATTATCAGAGTTGAGCGTAATAGTAATCATTAGAGCCCGGAAGTTAGGCAAAATGCCTTTTTTATCTGGATGGATATATTGGAGAATCAGATAGAAATAAATATGTTTTCCTGCATTTAGGAAGTGTAGCAACAATTTTTATTTTGCCTTTTTTGCCTATTTTGGTTTCCGTTGCCTATTTTTGCCTTTTTTGCCTGTTATACAATGTTTTTCTGCGATTTAAACATTTCAAAAAGCACATATTGAATTTCCGTTCATCGAAGACAAAAAAGGTTGCTCAAATTACAAATTGCCGTCACAAATATCTATTCGAAAGCTTATTTTCCCAACCCATGGATTTAACCTCTGTAAATAACAGAACCTTCCTTAGTAGAAGGAATGCACAAGCATAATGAATAGGAGGAAAGAGAGAGGATGAGAGAAGTACGTCTCCTTCCTCACATCCCTTTAGCTGTGACAATGCGTAACCGTACCTGGTATTCCGGACTTCGAAATGACAGGATAATGCAGAAGTTTTGCCATGATGTAAAACATTTTTTCTGAGAAGGTCTATAACAGTTGATACTTTGAAAAAACATCTTGTTGTTGCTTGTAACAAGGGGAGTAATTCCCTTGAGAGTAAGTACACTAATTCTGTGATAAATCTATTTAAATATATAAAAATCACGTGTCTGACTGTTTGTCCGTTTGTTCCTTATACAGATCCACAAATTTTGACCAAACTTGGAATACTTGTAGGTCTTGATCCGGGAAGTCTTGTAGGCTAAGTCAAAAACGTCTACCAGCTGTCTGTCTGTATGTTTGTTCCTTATACAAATCGACACCGTTTGACCGACTTTAACCAAACTTGGGACACAAGTAGATCTTAATCCGAGAAGTGTCGTAGGCTAAGTCAAAAACGTCTACCAGCTGACTGTCTGTATGATTGTTCCTAATATAAATCCACACCTTTTGACCAAACTTGGCACACAGGTCTTGATACGGTGAATACCACAGGCTAGGTCAAAAACGTCTACCAGCTGTCTGTCTGTATGTTTGTTCCTTATACAAATCCACACATTTCGACCGATTTTGATCAAACTTGGCACACATGTAGGCCATGATTCGGGGAGAGCCATAGGCTATGTTAAAATCGTTTATGACTCACAGTTCGGAGGTCACGGGTTCGAAAAAATGAACGGGGTTCCTAATTTATTTTTGATTTTATGGAAGCAGAAAGTAGGCGTAGCATGGCACGCTGGGTAACAGCTAGTTGGTAATAAAGAAATGAATGAGTATTTAAAATACATTTTTTCATCATTAATGAGTAAGGTTCCTCTTTGCCTTCACTCCTAATAAATGCCTATTTTAATTACAGTACTGCCTATTTTCAGTATTTTAAGTGCCTTTTTGCCTACCTATTTCACCCAAAAATAAATGCCTAACTTCCGGGCTCTAGTAATCATAAATACACCAATAATCACATTTTCAAAGCACAGGGCTCAAAATTTTCCTCGTCTGTTAAAAAAAAATAAAACAGGAAGAATTCATGAAGGAATTCTAATCCCCAATGTATATGTGTAAAAAAATAGGTATTAGCCTAATACCGAAAATATTTACAACGTTAGTCATGTACAATCATTACTATAGACTGTCAATGATTGACGACTAGATTGATATAAATATGTATATATATATATATATATATATATATATATATATATATATATGTGTTAGTTTTTTAACGTAATTTCTCGCAAAAATCCTATTCTGCTTCAACGGGGTTTAGTCCCTGTTTACCTAACGATTTGGTTATTGTTTTTTGTTAATTGCATTTAATAGTGAAATTATTATTTCATTAAAATAAGGCAAGAAAATGAGAAGCGTATTGGTAATAGTGTTTTCCCATGGCGAGCGTTGAGAATGTGGGGGGAGTCATTTCCGCTTAGAATAATATCAGTTTCCTGTTGTGGCGCCTTAAATCTTCCTTCTCTTTGAGATGTCATTTAATATTTTTCACGAAAGATCAAAAGATACCAATAACTGCTTCTACTCCTTTGCTAATGATACTAGGGATATGAACGGAACCGTGCAAAGATGACGCAGTTCCTGCGAGTCGGAGTTTTTATTTTCACCTATAAAAAAAATTATTCCAGCCAGAGATTATGAATGATTTATTGTTTAAGTAAGATAGAGAACCTTGAGGAGTTGTAGAAAGTGTTTCACAAGCCCGTGAGATGGGCAGGCTGTCAAGGATATTCTCCCAATTATGTTTGCACAATCACCGGCTGGATGTAAGAACCAAGTGTCAGGTGCCAATAGTCGACACGCCTATATTTGGCTTCCTTCGCTCAACGACCTTGGCCGACGCTTACAGTAATTTCTTAGAGGGTCCTCCTCAAACCTCATAACAATGTATGGTATTATAAGGAATAGATAGTTAGGCTGCTTTGGGCCAGTATTTCTCCGATCCGTGTCGTTTGACCGATAACGGCCGACAGCGGCTGACGTGGGTGCCTACATTGGTCCCGACCCGATCCGATAGGAGATTCAATCTCCGTAAAGGGCAGAGATCCCGGCCACAATCTTCCTACTCTTCTGCCAAACTGATTTCCTTTCGCCACTTTCTCCATCCCGCTCCCTTTATTTACCGCGGTAAATTACTAATTACAACCATGCTAATCATAATAACTAACTACTACTTATGTACGTCAAGTGGAAACTAACGACTCTAGATGGGAATTCTACATTTACTTTTAGCGCGTTTTCTCCCTCCCTCCATATATATGGGGGTGTCCCGCGTTGAGACGTCATAACATTACATGGCTCGTTCACGCTAAAG